>PVKP010020622.1:0-40489 GCA_004027715.1 Plecturocebus donacophilus
CTGTCTGTGACTTTAATTAGGGCATTGTATCCATTTAAGTTTAGGAATTTAATGCTGACTGACTTTTTTGCCTGTTATTCGATGTAAATTCTTCATTATGGAGATACTCTTTACATTTTGATGAATTTTTAAGATAACTGATACCGGTTGCTCCTTTCTGTTTGTAGTGCTTCTTTCAGAAGATCTTGTAAAGCAGGTCTGGTGGTGATAAAATCTCTGAGTGCCTGCTTGTTCGCAAAAAATTTTATTTTTCCTTTGTTTATAAAGCTTAGTTTGGCAGGATTCTGGGTTGAACATTCTTTTCTTTTAGGATATTGAATATTGACCGCCACTTATTTCTAGATTGTAGGGTTTCTGCTGAGAGGTCTGCTGTGAGTCTGTTAGGCTTCCCTTTATGGGTAATCTGACCTTTCTCTCTAGCTGCCCTTAGAATTTTCTCCTTTATTTCAACCCTAGTGAATCTAGCAATTGTATGTCTTGGAGTTGGTCTACTTGAGGACTATTTTTGTGGTGTTCTCTGGATTACCTGGAGTTGAGTATTGTCCTTCCTTACTAGGTTAGGAAAGTTTTCCTGAATAACATCCTGAAAAATATTTTCCAACTTGGATTCATTCTCTTCATGACATTCAGGTACACCGATCAGTCGTAAATTAGGTCTTTTCACATACTTGCATATTTCCTGAAGACTTTGCTCATTCCTTTTTACTTTTTCTTCTCGAATCTTGTCTTCTGGTTTCATTTCATTAAGTAGGTCTTCAACCTCTGATATCCTTTCTTCTGCTTGATGAATTCGACTGTTAAAACCTGTGCATATTTCGCGAAGTTCTCTTATTGTGTTCTTCAGTTCCAGTAATTCACTTATATTCGTTTCTAAATTGTCTATTCTCATTAGGATTTCCTGAAACCTTTTTTCAAGGTTCTTAGTTTCTTTACATTGGGCTAGAACATGTTCTTTCAGCTCACAAAAGTTCCTTATCATCCACCTTCTGAAGCCCATTTCTGTTATTGGAACGCACTTGTTCTCCATCAGGCCTTGTTCCCTTGATGGTGAAGAACTGTGATCCCCTGTAGAAAGAGAAGCATTCTGCTTCTGGGTATTCTCAGCTTTTTTAGGCGGATTTCTTCATGTCATTGTAATTTTATCCATCTGTCATCTCTGTAATTACCAACTTTCAATTTAGGTCCCTGAGTGGACGTCCAGCTTGTTGATTCCCAACGCTGAAATCCGAGCAACCCACTGTGCCGGCTAAAACAGCGGCATTAAGATTCATGGTGCTCTTCTGCTCAGGGATCTCCGGTCTGGCTTCCCTCTTGAATGCTTATTTCAATCATGTAAATAGGCGACAGTGCCTTCCCGGAGATCCAAACATCGATCAAAAGGGAAGCTAGTCCCCTTTACTCTGCACCCAGAACCGCTGCGCCGAAGCGCCGGCAAAACCGCCAGGCTGGCCACAAGAGTTGTGCTGGCAACCTGTGGGGCTCCTCCGCTGGGAATCTATTTGAGCTTTTTAATAACAATCTTTTAAAAAACTTTATTAGTATTCATCACCTGCCTGGCAATACTTTTGGATCCTGGTTGCCTGTTATTTAACTTAGATTAACTGATTTTTAAGAAAAAGTATACATCAATAATTATAAAATATGTAGATGTTAATTCTAATAAGCATACATTCTAGATTTGAAGACATTTTAGTGTTACAAAAATGTATAAATCTTACTAATATTTGAGTCATATATTTATTAACTAGATATAGCTAATAATAGTTTAGAAATATTAACTAGATATAGTTAATGTTTTTAAAATAATGTTTTTAAAGAGTGGCCAGTGGAAATTTTTTATATCCATGTGTATTTAAATATAAATAATTTTATTATATAGTGATGCACTTTCTGTGCAGGATATTTAGAAAAGATAGACAAACAAAAAAGAAAATTCCCTGTAATTGCACTGCCCAGTGAATTAATATGAATATATAGCTTACTTAAAAAAATACTGCTGCTCAAAAGTCCTGAAATAATTATGATTATATATATGCATATACTCAAAATTTATCTACCATATATATTTTCATAATGGTACATAAATTATAACTATTTAGCTAATAAGTATAGTAATAGATTCTCCTCATTAAAAACCTCTTAAAATTTTTGCAATTGCTATTTTAAGTTTTAGACACAATGTTTTAATGTATACAAGTTTTTGGCGTTTCTGTATTTTCTACATAATAAAGATGATTACTATTTCTGGTGCTCTATTTTCTAGCCACTTAGTCCAAGTAATATTTTTAACTTTGAACTAAATGAGGGTCAACTCTTTATACATCAAATATCATATTAAAATGTAGACAGCAATCTGTTCTAATGTGTTTGTCAATACATTCTTTATCTTATTTTCAGTGTAAGCTTTTTTCCTCAGATAACACCCCCCCACCCCAGCAAATATATATCCTTTAATGGAAGTATCTGTCAGATGCATTAGAGCCAGTCTTGTAAATATTTATCAAAGCTACTTTTAAAGTATGATACTTCTTTAAACTACTACTTATAACCATTTGAAACTGATAACGGAATATTGAGTAAATAGAGAGTTCAATCTATTTTAAATGGTATGCTAGTTATCTAACAAACTGTAAAAGCACTTTTAGAGTAGTAAGAACCCTGCATGTATTGTGAAAAATGACATAAAATTTTAATAAAACATATTCAACAGTCTTTTCTCTAAACTTGAAGTATTTTACTTATAACTCAGATGGTTTATTAATGATAATTCTAAAAATCATTTGAAACTATAAGAGTAATTTGAAATAATCTCCCAGAGTGATACTTTGATGTTGGGTTGATAAATACTGTGCTTCTTCAAATGATCTTTCAAATTTAATTCTTGCTGCAGAGAAAAGAATAAGATGTTAGTTAACTTAATAAGAACGTTACATGCCACGTTAAAAAAAGTAAAAGAACAGTAAAACTTCAACATACTTCATTTTTCAAATATTCTTATTCTATTGAAAATTAAGATTTGTTCAAATTGCATCAAATTATTATGAGAAGTCTCCTGTTAGATGTTACTTTTATGAGAACATGTTATCTACGACATATATTTTGCTGATTCCATAATTAATATATTGATTCCTATGTATTTACAGCCCATCTGTAATGCCATGGCTAATTTTGATATTCTTAGCAAGAAATCCTACTTCTGCAAATAAATTAACATGTTATTAAATATTTCTTTCCCTCTGATTTTATACTTGCTCTGTCTTATTTCTTCATTATTCATCTATCACTCTTAATTCAATAAATAGAATATTACTGTATTCAGAAATGTATGAGAAACAAGAATAAATATCCATGATCCTTTTCCTCGGTAAGTTTACATTTTAATAGTAAAGATATGATATGTAGCTGACATATGCATTTTATTACTGAAGTAATAAATGTATAGTGTGTCATAAAATTTTTTGCACTTTAAGATTTTTAAGCCTGCTTACTCCTACCACTTTTTCTCAGCCTTCTACCAAGAACACTTAGGCTTAAAATATCCATTGGCAAAGTGTGTTTTATTCTTTTCTAAGCAAAAATACCAGCATAGGTTCTTCCAGTCTCTCCATTGTTGTGCAGATCTTGACAGAAACCCACTATATTTTTGGGGCCAGGAATGATGTCTAAGACAGAAAAGAGCTAGTTATACATGAGCATCATAACTCACAGAATTATATTAAAGTGCTATTTCACAAAGAATGGTATACCTATCATTGTTGATGTGGGATATATCTAGATCATGGATCTAAAATACCCACAGCCCATAGGCCACATCTAGACTGATTTTATAAATAAAGTTTTATTGAAACACAACCATGTCCATTCATTTATTTGTCTATGGCTCTTGTAGTAGAAGAGCAGAGTGGAATAGCTGTGACATAAACTACTCTGGGTCTAAAAAAAACCCTAAATTATTTGTTGCCCAGCTCTTTACAGAAAAAGTTTGTTGATCCCTGGCTTAAGTAACACATATTTATGACTATATATTAATTTTACCGTTTCATGAAATCTCTGTGTGTGTATGTGTGTGTGTGTCACACATACATAAGTAATGTCAAACTGACTTCAATTTATTATTTGAGATGATGCTAAATTTAAGAATAAATGTGATTTGAAAATATATAGAAATAATGATACAGGTGACGTATTGCTATAACAACTGTAAAATAAGATTAGATTGAGATCCTAGTCTTAGGAATACACTTTCTGTAGCATAAAATCGCCTGATTTTACATTAGTTAAAAACTTGTCAGCAGACAACAAGAAAACCACAGAATTATAATTTGAAGACCAAAATTTCCTCTCGAGAAGAAATTTGGAATTTAAACTATCCACACCAGATATACCCTCCTTCTTCCCTCCTCTCACCTTCTTTCCCACAGGAGTGACTAGACACAGGAATGTACATACAGATGGTTTCTGACCTATGATAGTCTGACTTAAAATTTTTTGACTTTATTATGAGTTTGTCTGGATGTGGACCGCTGTGGAGCATCTGTGCATGAATACTGAGGAATACACATTGATAGAGAAAAAAAGAAGGAAGAAGGGAAGGAAGGGGAGAAGGAAGGAAAGAAGGGTGGGAGGGAGAAAGGAAGGAAGGAAAGGGAAGGAAGGGAGGGAGGAGAAAAGAAAAATTTGTCAGTAATATATAAGTATTATTTTGTGTAATGATTTTTTGAACACATTTCAGCATTAGACTTTTTAATAAATAGGCCACGCTATACTCTCAACCTGATTCTGTATGCAGTATAACCTTTTAAAGGTATTGCCTGATCTAGTCAGAATTCCCAAGGTAAGATATATTTACATCATAAAGAATGGAAGGTAAATTATATGCAAGTTTTGATTAAAACCTAAGTCTATATTAAGCAATTTAAGACTGAGTTAAGCTTAAATCTCAATTTTACCCCATAAAATCATTAAAAAACATTCATAAATGCACAGAGCAAAGGAGAGAAAGATGCCCATCTTGGGTCCAGTTAACTTGACCTTTGATCACTATATACCCTAGGAGTCACTGTTCTTTATTATAACTGGAAGTGAGAAAAGGGACTTTGTCTTCCTGCTTCAGCATTCCAAGCACCTAAACAGTGCTGGCACATGTGGCACTGAGAACATCTGATGAGTGGTTGCATTAGGATGTTTACATTTTTCTTGCCTTCTTTTTCTTTTCAACAGATTATTTAACTAGAAATCCAGTTTCTTCTAGACCTCAAAGTTTATTATGAGCAAATTAGTTAATGGCTTTTCAAAGATGCTTTAGAAACCTAGGGTGATGCTCCATCAAATATAAATGCTTAAGCGTTTTGAACATAAGAATTATAAACATGAATACAAAAAGGAAAAGTCAAAAATGTTTGACCTGCAAAACTATATAATTTAAGTGTTGGTTGATACAGTAACATTATTCTATTTCTTCCCAACTGATTTGGCCCTCTCTGCGCTTCCAGGTTGCTGGAGTAAATGCATCCTTGACCCAAAATGAAATGTTTCAACTACTCATTTAAACGCTGTTTAAAAAATGACTTTGCTTTTAGCAGTCAGTGTTCCCCTCTGTAATACTCTGCTGATTCACAAAGCTGTCTGAAAAATTCATGATGTCGCTGCAATATCAGTCTGAATGGGGATAAAGTATCCATTTGGAGATCAGAAAATTTACTTTATTGGCTAAAGGGGTACTCCCCTTTGGTATAAAGAAAGGCATTAGAAAATCTATTAAGGCTGAGTTATGTTCTGCAGTCACCATCTTTTCTTGTTACAATTAGTATTTCATTTTAATTGTGCTGCTATATAATTTCTTATGAAAAGATACTCAGTGTGAACTCTGAACAAGACTTTTTTTTTACTACAATAGACCATTTATTTCCATGGACACTTTTCTACTCTTCCTTAGGTTATGAAGAGGGGTACAGGAATTCTTTTTTTTACTTGATGTGTTACAAAGGACATATTTTAATTGTTTCTCCTCATACCTACCTCTTTGATTGTTTTCTTGTTGCTATACCAGGAAAAAGACATATACATTCTTTTCAGTCAAGCTGTATTTTGTAATGCCTAGCAAATTATATTTCTGCCGTCTCTCATTTATGTGGCCATTTCATCTAGATGGTCACAGGAAGCATGTTCTTAGCTTCTTTTTATAAAATGAAGATAGTTTCTCCTTTTTTAGAAAAATAATAGCCTTTATACTTCTTTAGGACATATTCTATTATTCACCTTTCTTTGCCTAACTCACATTTCTAAGAACTCTTCTACACAACCTCTCTCATTTCCTCAAAATATATTCATTTATTGATTGAGCAATTATTGAGCACTTATTATATGAAAGAACTTCTTTGTTGTTTTTGCTATGTTAGTTAAAATATGAACAAACATTCTCAGCTTTTATAGGATCAGAATATTTGAGAAAGACAAGTCGGCAACTAACTTATGCTGAAGGGGTTTTGGGAATGATTTCTTCCCCCTGTCACTGAAGCCCTGAAAATTAGAAATGAGCCTTGAGAGACAAGACATTGCAAGCTGAGGAAACAGTGTTAGCAGAAGAAGATCATGTCGTAAAAATAAAAGCATGGAAAATTCATCCCTAGCCCTCAATGTGACTATATTGGAAGATGCTTTAGGGAAGAAATTAAGGCAAAGTGAGGTCATAAAAGGAGGCCCTAATTTGATAGGAACAGAGTCCTTATAAGAAGAGGAAGAGGACCGGGCGTGGTGGCTCATGCCTGTAATCCCAGCACTTTGGGAGGCCAAGGCCAGTGGATCGCGAGGTCAGGAGTTCGAGACCAGCCTGGCCAATATCGTAAAACCCCGTCTCTATAATAATAATAATAATAAGAAGAAGAATAAAAAAAACCAGTGGCATGGTATTTTAAAAAAAAAAAGAGGAAAAGATAGCACAGATCTTTTTCTCATATGTGGTCAAAGGAAAGGCCATGTGAGGATACAGCAAGAAGGTGGTCATCAACAAGCAACAAAGAGAAGCATCATCAGACACCAAACCTGATGGCACCTTGATCTTGGACTTCTAGCCTAGAAGCATGAGAAAATTAACTTCTGCTGTTGAAGCCACCCAGCCTGTGGTATTTCAATATGACAGTCAGAGCTAACTAACAAGCCTGGAGTAAAATCCTCTTGTCATAAAGTTCCGTATGTCCTCTTTATTCTCTCTTAGGGATTTGGCTCTCCACGTTTGAGGTCTGAGAAATTAGGACACTTTTGTTAGAATATCATTCCCCTCAACTTCTCATAGTAGTGGTGATGAAAGCGAGGAGAAATTTAGAGATACTTGGGCAGACAGAAAGAATTGGATTTGACATGTGATTGGCTTTAGAGATAAAGGAGAGAGATTTGGTAAAAACAACACCTCTTACTTCCCCTGTAGTTCTTAACCTTCATGATTTGCTGAAAACATCCTCTTAAATATAACGAAGTGCCCCTGTGTACCTTTCAGTGCGGTATGTGGTTTTTCTGTCATAGACCTAGCATCAATTAGGTTTGGTGTCTCTGGCTTCTGTGACTGCACTGTCCTATTTCTCTTTCAAAATTTGGGCATTGCCTCCCCACAACCCCACTTTTTTTTTTTTTCTGATTCCTTTTATTTTAGCTTAAGTATTTTTATTGACTTACTAATACTTAATGTTGGTTTCATTTCCACGGATGATAGCTAACTGTATAAACCAAGTAGAATTGGTCCTTAACATATAAAATAGATAAAGATCTTAAAATAAATTTTTGTTTAATAAAAGACATCTGTAATATCCTGTGATTGTATATGATGTCCTCTGGAGTATACTGGTCTTTTGTCTTTGCTCCCTAGTCAAATGACTTAGCTTTATTGATTCACTATTCTGTGTTAGCTATTCTGCATATTTTGCTTATTTTTTTTTTCTTTTAGATTCAGAGGTTATGTGTCACTATTTGTTTCATGGGTATTACATGATAAATTCTGGGGGATGGGCTTCTAGTCTACCCATCACCCAAATATTGGATATTGTGCCCAGTAGGTAATTTTTCAACCATCACACTCCTTCCTCCCTGCCTGATTTAGAGTTCCCAGATTCTTTTTCTCCAAGTTTATGTCCATATGTACCCTTTGTTTAGCTTGCACTTGTGAGAACAAGAAATATTTGATTTTCTGCTTCTGTGTTAGTTCACTTAGGACAATAACCTCCAGCTCCATTTATGTTGCTGCAAAGGACATAATTTCATCCTTTATGGCTGTATACTATTCCATAAAGTATATATACCCAATTTTCTTTATCCCATCAACGACTGGTAGACTTTTAGCCTGGTTCCATGACTTTACAGTTGTAAATAGTACTGCACTAAACATACAAAAATGATATCTTCTGATAAAATGATTTATGTTCCTTTGGGTAGATACCCAGTATGGGGATTATTGGGTCAAATGGTAGTTGTAGTTTTAGTTCCTTGAGATATCGCCATACTTTTATAGAAGTTGAGTTAATTTACATTCCCACCAACAGTGTATGAACATTCATTTTTCTCTGCATTCATGCCAACATTGGTGGTTTTTGACTTTCTAGTGCAAGCCATCTAGATTGTTGTAAGATGGTATCTCATTGTGGTTTTAACTTGCATTTCTTTGATAATTACTGATGTAGAGGATTTTGTCTTGTGTTTTTTGGCTGCTTGTAATCCTTCTTTTTAGAAATACCTGTTCATGTCCTTTGCCCAGGTTTTAATGGGGTTGTTTGTTTTCTTGTTGAGCTGAGTTCCCTATAGATGATCAAAATTAATCCTTTGTCAGAGGCATAACTTGTAAGTCTTTACTCCTATTTTGCCTTGTTCCTGTTCTTAGAGGAAATGTTTACAATTTTTCCCCATTCAGTATGATGTTGACTATGGGTTTGACAGAGATGGCTCTTACTATGTTCTCTCTATGCCTAGCTTGTTGAGGGTTTTTATCATGAAGTGATGTTGGATTTTATCAAATACTTTTTCTGAATCTATTGAGATGATGACATGGTTTTTGTTCTTAGTTCTGTTTAGGTAATGGATTACATTTATTGATTTGCATATTTTGAACCATCCTTGCATCCCTGGAATAAAGCCCACTTGGTAATGACAAATTATCTTTTTGAGGTGCCAGGAGAGATCATTTGCTTCTAAGATTTTTATTAAAATTCTTTTTTCTTAAGTGCAATGTATAAATCCATGGTCCTGTACACTCCGGTTATACTTACACAAATGCCCCCTAGATTTTTTTAGTTAAATGTCTTCCCAGCAGTATAATTCATTGTGTAGCTTTCTATAGTTAAGAAAGTATCTTCATATACACTATGGGATTTTTCTACCCTATACTATAAGGTTGGTGGTATTAATTCCATTTTACATGTAGGATGCTGACCCTCAAAGAGATTAATTTTTCAAATCATGCAATTGGGTATAGAAGCAAGAAATACTCAGACGTCAACCACAGAGCTATTTAAACTTGTTCAGAACTTCTCCAAGCAAGTCTAAAACTGGTCAAGACACTTCTAAAATGAAACTTGGAGTGTTATCATGTTACCTGCAGGTGGTCTCCTTTTCTCAAATTCCTCAATTAACAAGGCTATTATTTACCTAATCAGCCTTTCATCAAGTCCAATATCTGAAAATTAATCATTGTTGAGAGTGTGGTTAAATGAATAAATGTTTTTTTAGAGTTGATTCTCTCATTTAATGCCTATATAAAATCACATACAAAGTCATTAATCCATATGATTCTTCATTCCCACTGCAGCCACCCAAGATACTAAAAAGAAGAAACAAAGGAATTGGCATAAACAAAGATGGACTCTTGTGTCCATCTTTGTTTAATATATTAGATATTCAGTAAGGAATATCTTATATATTATTAAATCCAGTGGAAAATTGTTACAAGTACTTAAATTTATCTCCTAGGTAATTTAATAAAAATAAAATCTTAATTTTTGATTCTATGCTATTTTCTATTTATAAGCCTGTTAATTATTACACAAAGAAGCAGTATCAGTAATTTGGTCTTTCATATTTGTGTTGGTCTTTCTACTAGTTAAGTTTTAAAAAAAGATACAATATAAATTAATACATTTATGTGATCTTGAAGATTTAGAAAGTAATACTGCTGACTAGTGACAATGATAGAAGGAAGACTAAACATTTCTTAATCACAATAAATGTTTACTCTGGTCTGGAGACCATTTCTTATTTGATCATCCTTGGAAAATATAAAATGTCAGGGCCATTATTTTTTATTAACTGGATCTGGCATGGGCATAAATAGTCAATTGGAGTATCTTTTTTGTTGTGGGAATTGAGAGAAAATATGTTGAAAATATATTCCAACAAAATATATTGCATATAGGTACTTATAGATGGGCAAAATTGATTTTATTATTTTTTTAATAAATAAAAATCTCAAGTAATTTTGGTAAAATACAAATAACCTGTCTTGTCACAAAATGAATAGTTTGTATGTCTGGCTCATCACAATTTTAATTGTAAATCTCAGGAAATGCAGAATATGACAATTAAGTTAGGAAGTGCTCAATGGATTGCAGAGTAGTAAATTTTATTAAATTTCTTCATAAAATAACATTGACAAATAATCTAATACAGAACCGTTTGTGCACTACTGGGTATTGCTGAAGGAATAAATAGGCAGTTCCAAATTCACTCAGAAAATGAGTTCTACTAGTTCCTTCTCAGTCATTTACATGCTATTCTGTGACATAATTTTTAAAATTATTTGGTTCTTTGCACAAAAAAGCAGAACTTTATAAGAAGCAACATATTTAATAGCAGAAAGCTAGTATTTCAGTGCATTGTAGGATGTCAGATATAAATCCATATGTTGAGAACATTAGCTTAATATTTTAATACACATTCTAAAATATATTTGAATGGAAGAATACTCAGAATATAGGAATAATTTGATGTAAAACATAAACTAGAAGAATTTGAAAAAATAAAGTGAAGATTTTTGGGATTTGTTTCCTTTTTATTTAGCTGGCCTGAGTTTGGGTGGTGTTAAAAGTCTCAAACAGTGTTTCCTTTGTTTGATGTGGCTGAAAGAGCATTATCTATGGAATGTGTATATGTGTCTTTTTTATGTCAACAGTGCCCCCAGGAAAGCAATATCCACCCTCAGCTCCACTAAAAACCAGAATCATATTGTACTGTATATTAGATTTAATAATTCAGGCTCAATAATACAGTGTCGTATGCCAAATATTGTCCACTAATATTCAAAAAGTAACCTAAACCACAAATCGGTCTGAGCTCTCGCTCTTCACAATTACTTCCTATCACTATCATTAGATATCCACAACATAGAAAAATCGCTTTGATATAGTTACTCTAATATTAAGATAGCCATAATGCATGGGTTTTACACAAGACTCACCCAAGTTATACTATGGCGTGTCTATCACAGGTTTTATAATGCAGTGGTGCATACTTGCTGCACAAGCCTAGGAACTGGAGAGAGTAAAAGTGAATCCCAAAGTTGCATGTCTTCCAGTCACATGAGACCAATGACTTTTCTTATTTAAATGGACACGGATATGATAATATGTGTATATTTGTTCCCAGAAAGTATATAAACTGTGATTCTAAAAGGTGGATCTCTATCCCAATGATCCCAAACTAAAAATACATTTATTAATTCTTCTTAAATTCAATTTAAAAGTATAAATGTATGTGCATCATGACTGCTGAAATAACTGTTGCCTCTTCAGCATTTCTACCCTAGTCCTTGATTGTAATATTTATTCATCTGGGACACTTACTTAACACAGTTATTCTTTATAGTTTTATGTTTTCGTGTGTCACTGTCTTGATTATACAATAAGCATGAAGCTGGGTAATAAGCTTAACCATAGCCTTACTTGGTTGAAATTTTTCTTAGAGCTTGACACACATGTTATGCACATGGCAGGTCTCAATAAGAGGTTAATTTCTCCAATTTTCAAAAATAAAAAAGTGGAAAATGACTCATCAACTTTCCCTCCTTTCTTGCTAAAAAATCACAAAAATAAATGTGCTAACAGTATTCCACAGGTGGAAAAATTTCAGTACAGTAGGAATAAGACAAACAGAATTGGATGATCAGAAAAGAACAGAGAAGATTGAAAAAGTGTAGTGCAATGCATAAAGTAAAATACACATTTAAAAACATTTGTATTATTGGTTACATTTTTTTACCTCTTAGGTTTTATTTTTGACCTTTCATAGACATAGACAAAATGAACTTTGAATGGGAAAAATAATGTGATCAGACCTAGAATTATATTTATTTATTGTAGTCTTTATAGAATATTTTAATCAGATCTTACGCACAGCATTACATATAGGTACTCCAATCTATATTTTTGTTATTTGCAATTGCTCCTTGGTTAATAGCCGTAAGAATCACTTGTGTATTTATTTAGTGTTTTTACTGTTTTGATATATCACCTAACCTTGCTGATTTTCCTCTTTCCCTTTGGATTTTCCCTCTAACCTCAAAATTTACAATACTTTATCTTGCAGAATCATTTGGTTTTGCCATAATTTCTAAATAACCAAATCCAGGTGGAATAGAGATGTTTAGGTAACAAAAATCATCCTCTGTAGAAGGAGTTTCTACTGGCTTATTAGTCTTTTTTTGTTATCTCCCTTTCACTTGGGTTAAATGAGTATCATATAAACATAATTGTTGTTAGCACAGTGGTTTCCCATGACAAATCCCCATACCACCAATACATTCTTCTCCATGTCTACCTCACATAATTTAGCATTTTCATAATGGGCATAAAATGAAATCATTTTGAAATACATTTTAGTCACCCAGAGAAAATTGATTTAAACTAGTATCTCTGACTAAATGAAAATACATTTATTATTATTCCAACATGCGTTAAAAGCTTAGAACTATGAGATAAGAAAGATGAAGAGAAAGAGAATGAGGAACAGGATTGGGAGGAGGAGATGTGGGCATAGGGAGAAAAGGAGAAGAAAAAGAAGTAAAAGTTAGATTTGTATGTCTTCAGTTCGTAACAAGGTTAGTTTCAAAACTGTATTTAAATCCACTGTTTAAAATGTGGACACCTTCTCCGTAAAAGTAAGAGTAAAAGTATCGGTAGAAGGCAGTAAACTTATTCAGATTAGGGTCAAAGATTTCACTTTCTTTGACAGTGAAAGAATCAGACATGTAGGAGCAGAGGCTGTGACATCAGTTCTTTCATGACTCTTTAGGAGAGGAAGGGATGCAGGGAGGTAGAAGGTAGACGTTTTGGTTGGGTTGGGAGAGCACCCTCTGTTGAAGGGTGAGAGAGGTGAATCTAAAGACGGCACCATTGGGGCATGCAGAGTGGTCTTTATTAATGAGTCCAATATGATAATGGGTTAGAGAAAAACAGATCATTGTTGTGTCAAGTATGGGATTTGTAAATTGGAGATCAGTTAGTTTCTCTTTACCACCAGGAAAGTGATATTTTTGTAATGTAAAAACTAAGGACTTCTGAGACCAACTTGGGTTTTAGTTTAAGCATTATTTTTATTAAATATGTATTCATAAACAAGTCACTTAAACTCGCCAAGCTTCAGTTGCCTGATGAGTAAATAAGAGTAAATATCAAATTTACCAGTTTACTCTTCTAGCTTAGTCATATTCTTAACCATCCCTGACATCTGTCTAATGTTTATTAGGTATTCTTTCTATTATTATATCTCTAAAACATATTTTTTTGAAAAATTTGTATGGACTTTATGTGCTTTGAATAAGGTTTAGTTTGGTAGTTCCTCTAAATAGGTAACAGTTTTAATATAAATCACTAAACTTCTTTCTGTTTTCTGTGTTGACTTGAATTTTTAAAGTCTTTTGCCTAAAAAATAAATTCTGCTAGCAATAATTCCATTTACCTTTCTTAGGGGGTAAGAGGTCATTTATACTTCAGTGTATGATCTTTCTAGACAAAGGTTCATTAATTTTAGTTGCAAGGGGAGAGAAAAAAGGCCCAAATGCAGCCAGTGGAACCCATCAGATCATTTTCTTGATGACCAGTTCTTAATCACTCTCAACCCAGTTTCCCTAACTCTAAAAGGGCATTTACCATCCTTATAGGCAGGATATAAAGATTAATTAGTTAAGATTGCAAAAAGTGCTTTAAGCATGAAATGTTGTATGAGATAATAGGATAAATATTAATAATATCTTGCTAGAAGTACAGAGAACGCCATAGTTAGGTAACTAAGAAAAATAAATTGCAGTGCTTGGTATGAAATTGAAAATCACTAATGGAATGAAAGTTTGTTCATACTGGGAGTAGTGTTGCATCATGTATAATGTAATACCAGGTCATTTTCAATTGTTTTAATTGCCATGAGCAACTGATCTTTCGAGCTGTTCCTGACAAGCTTTAGCATGGCCCTAATGAGTGTAAAACGGTGCCAAAGACCAGCATTATCCCCTATTGAACATTAAATGGTATCGACCCTCTTCTCTGGGTCCATCACTTAACAGACTCCTTAAAGTAATTCACGACACAATTAACATTAATTAACTTTACGAAAACCCCTCAAACTCTCTGTCATTTTAAGACTTCAGACATTGGAGAAAGTAAAGAGCAACTAACAAAAAAGTTATGAATCCTCTTGTGAGAGCCATCAATTAGGGTAAGCAAAAGATTCCTAAATTTTTATAACCCTCATTTATCATTTGCCACTCCTGATGAGTTTATCCTGTGCAAAGATATCTTTAAAGCCATTCAGTTTGAAAAGAACCATTCATCTCTGTACTTCACATCCACTTTAAAACGGAGAGTGCCAAGCTTCCAAATTCATTGCAGAGTAAACCAAGCATCACAAGTGATTACTGGGCCCTGCAGAAATGCTACCCAGGTATCTCTCAGGTATGCCAGGAAAGAATTTAGCCTTGTCCTTCTGGTCTCCATTTCTAGAGAACTCTCCTACAGAGGCTGTGTATTAGTTAGGGTTCTCTAGAGACACAGAACTATATATGAAAGGGAGTTTATTAAGGACAATTGACTCACATGATCACAAGGTGAAGTCCCACAATAGACCCTCTGCGAGCTGAGGCGCAAGGAAGCCAGTGTGAGTCCCAAAACCTCAAAAGTAGGGAAGCTGACAGTGCAGCCTTCAGTCTGTGGCTGAAGGCCTAAGAGCCCCTGGCAAACCACTGGCGTAGTCCAAGTGTCCAAAAGCTGACGTACTTGGAGTCTAGTATTTGATGGCAGGAAGGATCCAATCTGGGACAAAGATGGAGGCTCGAAGACTCAGCCAGTCTCATCTTTCCATGTTTGCTCGCTTTATTCTAGCCACGCTGGCAGCTGATTAGATGATGCCCACCCAGATCGAGGGTGGGTCTGCCTCTCCTGGTCTCCTGGCTCAAATGCGAATCTCCTTTGACAATGTTCTCACAGACACACCCAGGAACAATACTGTGCATCCTTCAGTGCAATTAAGTTGACACTCAGTATTATCCATCACAGATTGTATTCCTGCTCTATGTTCTAAGTGATGAATGAAAGCCTTCTCTAGAGTATCAACAAAAACAAGAATCTAGCATTCCTTAGGTGTGTGACTCTTTATATGTATTCTCCATTTAGTCTATACAAACCTATAAAATAGACATTCCCATAATTTTAGTGAAACTTGATAACATAATAAAAATTGCTTTTACTTCAACCATATAAACATAATTGCTCATTGAGGATAAAGCCAGGGCTCAAATCCAGGTCATTTTAAACCCAGGTCTATACCCTTTTCATTTCAAAGATAGCAAATATAAGTATTTTACTGTATTTGAAGCATGAGAGTAACTACATCTGGAGCAAGATCTGAACTATATCACATAGTACTAACCTTCAGAGAGAAAAAAAAAAAGCTGGTTTTCTTTCTAGGTAAGAGCCTAAAAGCAAAAAGGGTCAGAGAAAGCTGGAATATCTATTTAAAAACTGTAAGTTCACTGCCAGAACCACTAGCTAGCTCAAAACTACCCTGGAAGAGGTCTTGTTTCTCTTGGAAAGAAAGCAGCTGCTTATTTTGTAAACTCTACTCGTAAGCCACCAAAAGCTTTAGAACAGTGGAATCTTGTTTTAATGCACTCCTGGTATTTCCATGGTGCTTCACATGTCTTTCAATTATAGGTTCTTACTTTTTTGGCATCTTCCAAGAGAATTAGACAAGTACAAACTTCCTGCATTATTCTGTTGGCTCTATAGTCCCAGAGGTAGCAAATCCATGTCATTTTCATTTCTCAAGGATAGTCAGTATTGGAAAATATATACCTCTAGCTGCATTTGTAGAAACTACTTACCTGTTTTAAGACTCTTGTTCTTCAAAAGTAACTGAGCCTTTCTGTTACAGCACAATTTCTCTATAAAGTCCAAGTGTGGTATATGAACAGCACCGGAAGGTTATTCTAGTTGTTAGCCCAGTTTTTTTTTTAACTCTTAGAATGAAAAATAGAAACTTACCTGTATACCTACTCAAAAATAATAATGTAGGAAACTGTAAAAATATTTCTGGGTCTGTGACTTTGTTTCAGATTTTAAAAAAGGAATGTGGCTTATACATTGTGGGTTTTCCTCTGTTACGCATTTTCTTCATGTTACTATTTTTAATATTTATGTTCCTAATGACAGAGTGTCTTAACCTTGTTTAAACATTCTAGCCATTGCCTGGGAATATAACTAACATGCATGCGCAGAGCCTGAAGATAAAAATTTTAACGCTTACATTTAGGAATTGTAATTTTCTAAACATTTTAAAAATCCTAGGTATGGGCAAAGGGTATGGAAAACTTCTTAAGAAAATTTAGCTAGGTAGATTTTATAATCCTTGGTTTATAAGCTAAATTTGATAATACTGATGAATTGATTGTTTCATCCAATACATATTGATGAATGCTGATAATTTTTCTGGAGCTGTTAGGAAGTAGAGACAAATGAGGACCAAGATTCACCCTCTTTTGAGAAACGCATGACTTATAAACAACAATTAGAATACAAAGTAATAAGTACAGTGATGGCAATGTGAATGAATATAATGATGGCAGAGCGACATGGAAAGATTACTTTCCTTGACAGCCCAGAGTGGTCAAGGAAAGCCTTCTGTTGGAGTTGTGCCTCAGTTTCAAAGGCAAATGGAAAGGCATAGGGACTTCTGCAGTCCCCTCCTCCAAGAATAAGGGAATGATTAGGATACTTGAAGATTTACATTCTTTTAAGTTATTTGTTATTCAAATAGTATTGGTAACCATGACTGTATCCAATAATTTACTAGGAATTTCTACTTCTTAGGAGTATTTACTTCCCTTTAAACCAAAGGATGTATGCATGCTTTAGGGGGTCATGGTCTGATGCCAGTCATTATCTCTTCATTGATCACTCCTTTCCAAATCAGCAAAATGTCAGTCATCCTACATAAAGCTTCTTCTAGGCAGAAGATGGGCACATACTCAGGGACTCTCTGTTCTTTTCTCTTCATGGTGTTAAAATGGAATAAGAAGGCAAGTCATACTTCCCTCCTATGCTTCAAAGTCCAAATTCTAAGAGTAAGAATCATCCATCCTTTTGTGATACAAAAGATGTAAAAACATAGTGACTCACCTTAGGGAAATCATAGCCCAATGGAACAGATAGACACACAGAGATAATAATGTATTGCAAATCATCTCTTGGTATAGACATTTACAAAATGCTATGTTAATATACTTTTCTAGGTACCAGAGAGAGCTGGTTTGAGGAGATAATAGCCCACTTGGGTCTCTAAAGATGGACATAAGTTTTTGATGAGGGATGTACAGAGCAGCCAATGAAAAAGCCAGAGATGTTAAAATGCACAGTTCCTTCAGAAAACTTGGAATATAATGTATACAGAAGGGAAGTTGATAGTGGGAAATGAAGCTGTAAAGATCATTTGGGACTAAGTTTTGAAGGCTCTTTTATGCCATCATAAAAAGATTATATTTTATCTTGAGGGCAATGAAGAGTGAAGAAGTTTTAAAATAGAAAGTGATAATGTCAGGTTTGCCTTTTAAAAAATTTGGAAAGAGAATGGAGGTGGGATGGAGAGCCATGTGAAGCCAATAGCACTGGAGCTTTGCACATTGTAAAATTCTACACAAGCATTGGAGGCTGTTCAACACTGACCTCGTCAACTCTGTGCTGAGTGTAGAGTATCAAGGAGAATCCCTAAATCATTATTAAAAGATGAGAACATTGTTCAGTCAGTTATTCAACAGTATGATTGGATCAACTACACACAGATAACTTCTCAAAATTAATAACTGTTATTAATATTTGTAAAAGATACTCTGTTTCCTCCTTCCTGTGAACACTGACACCAAGCAGATACGTAAACATACATATGTTTGCAGTGGGAGCATTGAAATTTTCTCTTTTCACTGTTTTCCTTCTAAGTTCTTTACTCACCCACTACTTACTGGTTTCTCACTTGGAAAGCTTGTCTATTCTTCATGTATCCTAGGCAGTCCTTCAATTCTGTCTAGCCCTCTGTTCATTTTCTCAAAGGCTTATTGTAAATGATGAACTTATTAATTTGAATTTTTTTGAACAATGCCATTTATTGTACATGTTACCATATGACCTAGAGCTAAAAAAATCATTGCTAAAATTATTCAGTTTCTTATAAGATTTCAGAAAGTGTTGGAGAAAGTATATGTACAAGTGTCAAAATTGCCATTATCTGGAAATATTCAATTAAAAATATACAGGGGCAAAATGTTTCATATGAGACATTAATGAGGACTACAAAGTTAATGGAAATTGAAACAACCATATAAAAACAATGTAACAATAAAACACCACAACAGTAAGTCGCAAAATAGAATATATTTTTCGGTAGGATTATTAAGTTTGTAAGAATGTTTCTTTTGCACAGGTTAATTTACTAAATAGAATATATTTTTGGGTAGGGTTACTAAGTGCTTTAAGAATGTTACTTTGGCACATATTAATTTATACATGCGATACAACATGTGGGTATTTTGGATATAACTTGACATTTTGAATTTAAAGTTTAAGAGTTAAAATGCATAGTAATAGCCAATATTTTTTTAAAAACATACATGATTACATAATACCTCACTAGATAAGAAAAACTTACTTTAAACACTCAGCAATTAAGACAATATGTTTTTGGCAAAAGAAGAAAAAAGAGATCTATTAATAACCAAAAATATCCTAGAAACAGTCCCTTATAAGCAAAATTTAGTGTGTACTGATGGTGGCTTTTCAAGTCAAGGTGGATAGGAAGGGCTAATCAATTACTACATTCAGGACATGTAGCAATTTTGTTAGCCAAGATAGGATAGGCCAGGATACATTGTGGTAGAAAATAATCCCTAATATCTTAGGTACTATAATCAACTCTGTTGGGGCCCAGCCTAGATATCCTTTCCATTAATGTGCTTTTCTCCGGATGCTGTGAATGTTGGTGGTTAAGGGCTCTCAACTGCACCCCCTCAGCAGATGGGAGGCACCTTGGGTGTTTCCATTAATGACATCAAGCTGAGGATATATGTCAACTAACTGCATCTTTGCTTAGCTGATTTCTCTAGCCTATCCTTCCTTTACTCCTTTAGAGTTCTCACTTCAAGGCATTCACTCAATAATCCCATCTACAAGTATCTTCATTAAAGTCTCTGATTCTCAAGAACCTGAGCTAAGATGGCCTAATAGAGCGAGAGGTTATTTCTCACTTATAAAATGTCAAATGTGAGTTGACAGAGGCTCATTTCTTTATCGTGCTTCTGAAATTCAGGCTTCTACCAATTTGTTACAGCACTATCTTAACTGACCAACTTAGCAGTTCCTGTGTGGGAGAGAAAAAGCAAACAAGAATGGATAGAGGATCTCCACTTCCTAATCCTAAGTTACAGGACTAAATAACATGCCATTTCTTCTGATAGTTTATTGGCCAAAACTGAATGCATAGAGACTGGGAAGTACAGGAGAGGACAGAATATATTTAAGCCCCACTGTCTATGCCATAGCAGTCCTTTTTTAAAAAATAAGTTAAAGCTTTGTGTGTGCGCATGTGCATGCTTACATGCAGGTGTGTGTGTTCTAAAATCCTGGTGAACTAAAAATCAATTATTAAAGTCACTACAGTCAGGTGTCACTTAACAATGGGGATATAATTTGAGAAATGCATCATTAGGCAATTCCATCATTGTGTGAACATCATAAAGTGTACTCACAGAAACCAAGATGGTACAGTTTATCACACACTCTGCCTATATGGTAGGGCCCATTGCTTCTTGTCTGCAAACTTGTATAGCATGTTACTATACTGTATAATATACAGTAGTAACTGTAACACTACGGTAAGCATTTGTATATCTAAACATGGGAAAGGTATGGCTAAAATTAGATAGAAATGGTATACTTGTATAGGGCATTTATGATGCATAGAGCTGGCAGGATTGGAAGTTGCTCTGAGTGAGTCAATGAGTGAGCGGTGAGTGAATGTGAAGGCCTAGGACATGCACTACTGTAGACTTCATAAACACTGTACACTTGGGCTAAACTAGATTTATAAAACCTATTGTCTTTCTTCAATAATAAATTAGTCTTAACTTGCTGTAACTTTTTTACTTTATAAAGTTTAAATATTGAAAAAATTTTGACTTGTAATAACACGCAAACACTTTGTATGCTATACAAAATTTTTTTTTTAAAAATATCTTTATTCTGCAAGCTTTTTTGTATTTTTATTTTTTACTTTTTAAAGGTTTTTGCTAAAAATGAAGACACACACATTACTTTTTTACTTAAAACTTTTACAATGAAGACACACACACATTAACCCGGGCCTACACAGGGTCAGGATCATCATTCTCACTGTCTTCCACCTCCACGTCTTGTCCCACTGGAAGGTCGTCAGGGTTAATGACATGCATGGAGCTATCATCTCTTATAATAACAATACCTTCTTCTGGAATATCCCCTGAAGGACCTATCTGATGCTGTTTTACAGTTAATACATTTTTAAAAATAAGTAGATGCTGTATACTCTAATGATTAAAGTTATAGTAAGTGTTAGATCATAGGAATTTTTCAGCTCTGTCTTAATCTTAGGAAACCACTGTCTTATGTGTAGTCCATCATTGACCAGAACCATCATTATGTGGCACGTGACTATATATGTAAACAAAGCAGAATATTTTCAGAGTTGTGATGTCAGGATACCATTCTTAAGTAGAATATGAACTCTGGAAACATTCAGGTAAAAAGAATTTGGATTTCATGAAAATAGGAAGACACAAACATGGACATCTGAATTTTATAACAACAAATTTGTGGAGTGTGTAAAAATTTATGAAAATATGAGAGCAAAAAGACTAGTGATTCCGTATATAAATAGGCTGAGGATCTCGCTGTTTCCTGCTTGTGCCAGATTCATTCCTTGTCTTTCTGCTGCAAACTATGCTTCCCATGCTCCCTTCTATCAGTATATGATATAGGTAGGTTGGCTAATCCAGGGCACTGGTAGAAGATTGCTGAGGAGAAGAGATGAAAGCTTCACCTGTTCGTCCTTCTTTAGTGTTTTCCATTAAAGGTTGCATCTCCATTTCTCCTGACAGGTAGCTTACATCCTGTCTGAACTGCTGATAGATAGCCCTGGCTTTTGTATGTAGTAGTCCCCTGGAATGCATGAGGGATGTATTCTAAGAGCCCCGGAGAATGCCTGAAACCATGGCTAGTACTGAACCCTATAAACACCATGGTTTTTTTTTTATCTGATAACCTTTCTGGCTACTAAGTGATTAATGGGTAGGGAGCCTCTACAGTGTGGACACATTGGACAGGAGGGGCATTCAAGTTTTGGGTGGGACACACGGGATGGTGTGAGATATCCTTATGCTACTCAGAACACTGTACAGTTTGAAACCAATTGTTTATTTCTGGAAGTTTCCACTTAATATTTTTGGACTATGGCTGGCTGCAGATAACTGAAACCACAGAAAGGGAAACGGCAGGAAATAGGTGACTACCGTACTGCTACCAGATAATGCTGATGGCCTGTGAACATAGGTAGATAAACTCAACCTCAGTAAGAGGAGACTGTAATATTTCAAATCCGTTTCAGTTGTCCCACATCTATGTTATTAATATATGTTTTAAAACACACACTTAAATATGGTGTGCTTCGTTTTCTGTATAGTGCACTGCGTTAGTCTAGGATCTCTGAAGCAGAGGTCATAAGATTAAACACATAAGGGTAATATTAGGGGAATACTTGTGTGTGGAAAAAATGGGGTAGTCTCTGAGTAAGGCTGGGAATGTTGTCAAACCTCTATATACGTCTGACTCTGAATCACATGGGGAAGAAAGCAAGGTTAGGTGGCATACTAGTTTATAGATTGTCATGATAAATTATCACAAACTGAGTGTCTTAAAACAGCAAAAATAGATTTTCTCCTAGTTCCGGGGGCTTGAAGTCCAGAAAAAAGGTGTCAGCAGAGCCATGTTCTCTCTGAAGGCTGCAGAGAGAGCTCTTCTTCGCCTCAGATGGTTGTCAGTAATCTTTGACATTCCTTGGTTTGTAGCTGCACCACTCTAATTCTTGTCTCCATCATTACATGATTATTTTTATCTTGTGTGTCTCAGTGTGCCCCAAAGTCTCTCTTTATAAGGATACCACTAATTGCAGTTACAGTACACCGAAATGAGCATGACCTCATCTTAACTTGATGCATCAGTTTAGAATCTATTTCCAAATAAGGTCATGTTAACAGGTATCCAGGGTTAGACGCTCAACATATCTTTTGGGGGATACAATCCAAACAAAGGCAAGTGGCAAGGTAATCACTGAGTAGTTCTTGAGCCAAATCCAGCAGTTGATCTCCTGGTTCTCCCAAGCACAGATATCCACAAGTGTCCCTGTTGCATTCAGTCATTGGCTAGTGAGCAGCCCATGGGAAGTCTGGCCTCTGTGCTAACCTGGTGATGAATTTCAGAGCACGGCAGCTGGACCCTTGGTAAATTATGTTCTCTGTTGCTGGATATCTGCAGCATACATTCTCTTGGCCATCACATGTACCTTTCCGCAGAATTGTGTGTTTTTAAACATCGACTGCAGATTAGTGTCAAATAATATTAGAAACTTTAGTTTCAAGAAGTTTCTTTTAAGGTATCTGCAAACTTAATTGGTATATCAATTGGCAGGTGCGAGTTAATTTTATGGGTACTTAATTACTAATTTCCTATGCAAATCAATATTTGAACTTTTAATTCTCAGTCGAGCATGCATCAAAACGGTATTTTAACTGCTCAAAGTAACTGCAGATTTTCTAAGTGTATTTTTATGCTTCTGTGTAAGCTCTCTCTGGTACTGTCACTGTGGTCTTTGGTTTGGAAGCGTAACCTTGGTAACACCATTTGATAGGTAAATATGTTAAAATCAGAGGTTCTCTTTTTTTCTGAAAATATGATCTTCTTGACAGGCTCCAAAATAGGTTTATTTCTTTAAAAATTATAAAAGCATACATTGCACCAGGTGCAGTGGCTTACACCTGTAATCCCAGCACTTTAGGAGGCCAAGGTAGGTGGATCACCAGGACAAAAATTCAAGATCATCCTGGCCAACGTAGTGAAACCCCGTCTCTATTAAATAAACAAAAATTAGCCAGATATGGTGGCACATGCTTGTAGTCCCAGCTACTTGGGAAGCTGAGGCAGGAGAATTGTGAACCGAGAGGGACAGAGCGGGACACCATCTCAAAAAAAAATTGTATAAATATTCTAAAACTGATATATAGAAGGTGAACATTAAAATCACAGATAAAATTATTCCCTACCCATATATCTACATATACGTATGTGTATATTATATATATGATATGTAAGTATATCATCTATATACTTCTGTGTTGTATCTTTACAGAAAGCATGCATATATGTGTAAATGTATATGTCTTCCTTCATCTCTATAATTGGAGGCCATAATACATTCTGTTTGGCTCTGTGGTAGTTACAATTCTAGAATAACCCTCAAGATATTTGGCACTGATACACACGTCTTTCAGATACTCAGTAAAATACTCATTTAGCTACTGCTGTGAAGAGGTTTTATTGATATATTGAAGGTCCCAAATCAGTTGATCTTAAGGTGGGAAGTTTATCTTAAACATATCCCTTTAAATCTGAATCTAGAAGTCAGAGATAGGAGAAGTCAGAGATTCAAAACATGGCTGGGAAGATTGAAGGGCTCCTTCCAGGAGCTGAGAGTGTCCACAGCAAAGTAGAGGACTCAGTGCTGCAATCACAAAAAAATGAATTATTCTACTAACAGGAATTAGTTTGGAAATACAATAAATAGTCCCTTAGAGCCTCCAGCCAACACTCTGATATCAGGCTAATCCGGTGATGCTTTGTCAGATTTCTGACGCACAAAATTCTGAGCCAATAAATGGACATTACTTTAAGCTGCTAAATTTGTGATATTTGTTACATAGTAAAGAAAACTAATATAGTATATTGTTTTTAATGCAATAATATAGCATTTCTAGTTTTCCACTTTAAAAATATACCTCTGCTACATTATTGCTGAAAGTTTCATATCATCCTTTGTAAGTCTCAATGAAATTTCTTCTTATGAACAATTTCTATAAATAAAATTACTTGAGTAGAGATGTATGCATAAATGTTTTAAAGTTTTCTATTCGAATTGCCACAATTGCTTAAAATATATACTTACATTAATAGCTGTATCAGAAGAATTTGAACATGCTCATTTTTCTTTTCTCTTTGTCAACAGCACAAATTATGGTTTTTTTGCTCAGCTGAAAAATATTTAATTTTCTTGGCTTATATTTATTTGATGACTAAAAGTATACTACATACATCTTTTAATTTCTTATTTGTGTTTTGCTGATGCAGTTTATCTATTTTTAATTCATATAATTAATTTTAAAAACTATAAAGCCATTTGCCCCTTAGAAGTAATATTTACTTTTTCACCATAATATATGTTGGCAATATTTTCTGTCAGTGTGTCATTTGCCTTAGGCATTTATTCCTTTAAAAAAATTTTTAACTATTAGAACATTTTTAAAAACTTGTAGTGAAAAAATGTTTCAGTCTTTCTTATACTTTTTTTTTGCTTTTGGAGCTCTTTGAATTCCTAATTATTAAAAATTCATACTGAACTTACAACAAAAAACTTATAACAATTGTACATTACATTATGCTTACATTTTTTACATGTGAACAATTTCTGGATATAAGAATGTTTGCATAATACATTTAAAAATTAAAGATGGCTTCCTAGAGCAGTTTCTGGTTCATACCGTAATTGAAATGAAGGTGCAGAAATTTATTTATATACCTCCTGCCCCAACACATGCATAGCTTCCCCTATTATCCACATTCCCCATGAGGCTGGTACATTTGTTTCAACTGATAAACTTACATTGACACTTCATTACCACCCAGTCCATAGTTTGCATTCAGATTCACCCTTGGTGCTGAAGATTCTGTGGGTTTGGAAAATGTATAATGACATGCATCTACCATTCTAGTATCTTACAGAGTAGTTTCACTTTTCTAAAAATCCTCTGTGTTCCACCTATTTAGAAACTCCTCCTGAACTCTTGAAAACATTGTTAATTTTATTCTCCTTGTAATTTTGCCTTTTCCAGAATGTCAAATAGTTGGAATCATCAGTACGTAGCCTTTTCAGATTGGTTTCTGTATTAGTCTGTTCTCACGCTGTTGTAATGAACTGCCAAAGACTGGGTCATCTATAAAGGAAAGAGGTTTAATTGACTCATTAAAGTCCTCTTCCAAGTTGCTGGGGTTAGAGTCATGGCAGAAGGGGAAGCAAACATGTCATTCTTCACAAGATGGCAGGAAGGGGAAGTGCTGAGCAAAGAGGGAGAAGCTCCTTAAAATCAACCAATCTTGTGAGAATTCACTCACTTTCAAGAGAACAACAGTGTGGGGTAACTGCACCCATAATTAAATCACCTCCCACCAGGTCCCTATCATGACACCTGGGGATTATGGGAACTACAGTTTAAGATGAGATTTGGGTGGGGAAACAGCCAAACCATATCAGATTCTTTCACTTCATGATATGCATTAAAAGTTCCTCCATGTCTTTGTGTATAATAACTTGATAGCTAATTGGTTTTAGTGCTGAATATTATTTCATTGTTTGGATAGTCTACTGTTTATCTCTTCATCTTTCATCTACTGAAAAACATCTTGGTAATTATGAATAAACTCTGCTATAAATATCCATGTATAGGTTTTTGTGTGAATATAAGTATTCAGCCATTTGGGTTACTACTGAAGGGGATGACTGCTGCATTATATTGTAAGACTATGTTGATTTTATTAGAAACTGCTAAAGTATTTTCCTAAGTGGCTATCATGTTTTTGCATTCCCACTAGCTTTATATTTAATTTTAGTTTCTTCTAGAAAACATGTTTCAGAGTCTTGTTTTTTGATTAACTTAATTAATCTATGCTTTTTAATTGGTATTTTCAGACCATTGATGTTCAAAGTGCATATTGAGGTACTTGGATTAGTATCTACCACATTTGTTACTGTGTTCTATTTGATGCATTTCTTTTTTCCTGTTTTTATTTTTCAATCTTTTTTCTTTGTGATTTTCACCAAGCATTTTATATTGTTTTCTCTCTTTTCTTAGCATATCATATACATATATATGTTTTACTTAATTTAGTGATTGCTGTAGAATTTGCTGTATACATTTACAACTAATCCATGTCTACTTTCAAATAACACGAAACTGCTTCACAGGTAGTACGAGGTCCTTGTAATAACAAAACAATTCTAATTTCTCCCTCTTGCTCTGTATTATTGCTGTCATTTACTTCATAAGCATACATAAGAATACCACATACACATATAATATATACGTAAGCTTACACAAATAAATACATTGTTGCTATTATTTTGAACAAACTATTACCTGTTAAGAGTAAGAAATACTGTTTACCTTCATTTATTTTTTCTTTAATGCTCTTTCTTTTTTAATATATAGATCCAAGTTCTTTACCAATAGTATTTTTCTCTTTAAAGAACTTCTTTTAACACCTTTCACAAGGTGGATCTGCTGGCAACAAATTTCCCCTATTTTTGTTTGTTTGAGAAAGTCTTTACTTTCCCTTTACTCCTGGAAGATAATTTCATAAGGTATAGAAATTAAGTCACTTTTTATTTCTCTGAACACTTTAAATATTTCGCTCCACTCTCTCCTTGCTAGCATGGTTTCTGAGGAAAAGTTGCACATAATTCTTACCTTTGCTCCTCTGTAAGTAAGTTTTTCCCCCAACCCCACCCGGCAGGCTGTTTCAAGATTTTTTTCTTTATTTTTGATTTTCTGTAGGTGTAACATTTTTGGGTTTCTCTCATTTATTCTGTTTGGCATTCTCTGTGCTTCCTAGATCTGTGGTTTGGTGTCTGACATTAATTTGGGGAATTTCTCAGTCATGATTGTTTCAAATATTTCTTTTTTTCTCTTCTTCTTTATTCATCCCCATTACACATATGTTACACCTTTTGTAGTTGTAACACGCAGTTCTGGGTTCTTTTTTTTTTTTTTTCTTCAGTATTTGTTTTCTTTATTTTCCAGTTTTTGAGGTTTCTATTGACACATTCTCAAGCTTAGAGATTCTCAGCCATGTTCAGTCTACTGATCAGCTATCAAAGGCACTTTTAATTTCTCCTACAGTGTTTTTGATTTCTAGCAATTTTTTTGAGGGGTTATTTCTTAGGATTATCCTCTTCCTGCTTGCATTGCCCAAATGTTATTTACATGCTGTCTGCTTTAACATTTAGATCCCTTGGCATAGTTGTTTTAAATTCCTGTTCTGATAATTTCAGCATCTGTCGGGTTTTGCTGCTTGTTCTGCCTTTTCAAATTGTAGTTTTTGTTTTTGCCATTTAGTGTGCCTTGTAAATTGTTTTTGGTAGCAAGACATAATGTTAATGGGTCTTTAGTAATGTGATAGTAGGTTGTAGCCTGAGGTGAAGCATTCTACAGAGCTATGATGAGGGTCTCAGTCTTTCGTGAGTTTGTGTCTCTGGACTCTGAACTTCACAAGTCCATCTTACTCTCACCACTTTCCTCCACCTGAGGTGGGACAGGGTGGCTAGATTGAGCTGAAGTGTGTATTTCCATTGCCTCAGGTGTGCTACACTCTGAGAAAACCCCAGGAGGTTAGGCTCTGGTAAAATAGATTCTCCTGTGGGCAGGAATTATTAAGAAGAATAGAATTGCTCAATATTTTAATGTTCTGCAATTACAGATGAAGGTAGATGTTTGTCCAAGAGTTAAAATAACTATTATGGTACTTGTAACAAGACTTAATTTTTTTAAGAAGCTGATGAGAGTTTTCATTTTGGTAATTCTGTTATGCTTATAGAATAAGATTGGGGTTACTTAAAGTCCTTTGTATTTTTTGTTTTTTAAGATGACATTCTTATCAGAGAATGAACCCAGGTGACTGATGGGGCTTCTTTTAGAATCTAGGAAAGTTTTATTTATTTATGTTTAAGAAATGCACCTATTGTTTGGTTAGTTGGTTATAAAAACTGCAGACCAATTTCATTATCTCCCAGCCCTCCCCTACAACATTCAGAATAACTCTGTGGATCCAGTAATACATGAAAATGGAAGTATTAATACATAACAAGTTGAGTCTTTTCTAGAAATGTAGAGTTGGTCTTACATTTGAAAATAAGTCAGTGTAATTCAGTCCACTTACAGAATGAAGGAGGAAACTCATGGTAAATGTAAACATAAAGTCTAACTTTTATCAAATAAATATTCTAGGGAAAGAAGCGAACATCTTTAATCTGAAAAAATATCTACAAAAGTACCACATGAAACACCCTACTTATGCAGTGGTATTTTGAAAAACTCCCTTGTACTGGGAACAGCACAAAGATGATTACTCTTATCACTTACATTCAACATTGTAGTGGCGCTTGTAGCTGGTACTAGGTAAGAAAGTAACTAAGAAGTATAAATGTTAGACGGAAGGAATATAACCGTCATTATTCAGATGAATGTGATTGTGTGAGAAGAAAGTCCAGAAAAACCTATATATGTGTATATATACTCAAAGCTAATTTATCAGGTCAACATACAAAAACCACTTTTATATTTATATTCTTGCTGTAAACAGGTTGAAAATAATACTTTTAAATGACAGCATTTTAGTAATGTTAAAAATATTAAATATTTTGAATAAAATTTAAAAGATTCACTTGATTTCTATAAAAGATATTGAGAAAAATTGATGATTAGCAAATAAATGGAGGAATAAATATACCATTATTGCAGACTGAAGCTTAGTTTTGAAAATATGTCAATACTGTTTAAATTGATTCTTAGATTCAGCAAAATCCTAATGAAAATGTTAGAAAGTTTTCTTTTTGAAGTTAAGAGGATGATTCTAAAATTTATATGGAAATGAAAAGCACAAGTGAACCCATCAGGCAGATAAAGAGGGAGGACATGCATGGCCATTTATTAAAAGTACAAAACTACAATGATGAAGAAAGTGTAACACAGCACTGACTATACTAATAAACCAGTGAAATAGAAGTAGATCTGCATTTACATTCTCTCATTTAGAATAAAGCTGGTACCATAATGCAGTAAGGGGACAGATGATCTGGTTAATAAGTGGCGTGTTGTCAATTGGATGCATATATGACACAAAAAAATCTTGATTCCTCTCATGCCATAAACAAAATCAGTCTTGGAGAGATTACAGTCTAAACCTGAAAGGTAAAATAATAGATATTTTAGAATTAAAAAAAGAGAGAATTGACTTTTGAATATGTAAAGACTTAAAATCAGAAACAAACAGTATTCATCATAAAGAAAAAAATGGACAAATTGGACTGTATTAAGATATAAATTTTTGTTATGATACTTTTAAAGAATCAGTACACCACAGTGTGGAAGAAAATATTAGAAATACATATAGTTGATAACTCATAAAAATAAGAATTCTTGTAAATCAATAAGAAAAAGATAAAAAAAAAATCCATTCTGTGAGTTGTCTGTTTACTCTGATTATTTCTTTTCCTTTGCTGAACCATTTTAGTTTAATTAGATTTATTTATTTTTTTTTTGCTTTTGTTGCATTTGCTTTTGGGGTCTTCATCATGAATTATTTGCTTATACAAATATTGAGAAGAGTTTTTCCAAGGTTATCTTCTAGAATTTTTGTGGTTTCAGGTGTTAGATTTCAGTCTTTCATCCATCTTGAGCTGATTTTTGTTTAAGATGAGATACACAGATTCAGTTTCACTCTTTTATATGTGGGTTGCTGGTTTTCCCAGAACCATTTATTAAATAGAGTGTCCTTTCCCAAGTTTATGTTTTTCTATGTTTTGCCAAAGATCAGATTGCTGTATTTGGCTTTATGAGTTCTCTCTTCTCTTCTTTTGGTCTACGTGCCTACTTTTATATCAGTACCATGCTGTTTTGGTAACTATAGCATTGTACTATGATTTGAAGTCAGCTAATGTGATGCCTCCATATTTGTTCTTTTTGCTTAGGATTGCTTTGGCTATTCAGGCTCTTTTTTGGTTCCATATGAATTTTATAATTATTTTTTCTAATTCTGTGGAAAAATGATGTTTGTATTTTTTTTTGTTTGTTTACAATTTTTTCCAATTGGTGGAGAATGCATTCTTATATATATTATATATATTATATAATATATATAATATATATATATTATATAATATATATAATATATATATTATATATATTATATATATATTATATATATTATATAATATATATAATATATATATATATATTGTTACATAGGTTCATACATGGCAATATGGTTTTTTGCCTCCATCCCCCCGTCACCTATATCTGGTATTTCTTCCCATGTTATGCCTCCCCACCCTCCATACCCCATAGTGTCCCTCTCCTGTTCCCCCAACAACAGACCCCAGTGTGTGATGCCCTCCTCCCTGTGTCTATATGTTCTCTGCCCATGAGTGAGAACATGTGGTGTTTGATTTTCTGTTCTTCTGTCAGTTTGCTGAGAATAATGGTTTCCAGATTCTTGCATGTTCCTACAAAGGACACAAACTCATCATTTTTTATGGCAGCATAGTATTCCATGGTGTATATGTGCCACATTTTCTTTGTCCAGTCTATCATCGATGGGCATTTGCGTGGGTTCCAGGTCTTTGCTATTGTAAACAGTGCCACAATGAACATACGTGTGCATGTTCACAGACTGGCAAATTCGATAGAATCAAGACCCATTGGTGTGCTGTATTCAGGAGACCCATGTCATGTGCAGACACACACAGGTTCAAAATAAAGGGATGGAGGAATATTTACCAAGCAAATGGAAAGCCAGAAAAAGCAGAGATTGCAGTCCTAGTCTCTGATAAAACAGATTTTAAATCAACAAAGACAAAAAAAGACAAAGAAGGGTATCACATAGTGGTAAAGGGATCGATGCAACAAGAAGAGCTAAGTACTCTAAATATATATGTACCCAATACAGGAGCATCCAGATTCATGAAGCAAGTTTTTAGAGACCCTTAAGGAGACTTAGACTCCAACACAATAATAGTGGGAATTTCCTCAAAGATCTAGAACTAGAAATAACATTTGACCCACAATCCCATTTGCACTGTATAGCCAAGGCACTGTTCACAATAGCAAAGACTTGGAACCAACCCAGATGCCCATGAATGATAGATTGGATAAAGAAAATGTGGCACATATATACCATGGAATACTATGCAGTCACAAAAAAGAATGAGTTGATGTCCTTTTCAGGAACATGAATGAAGCTGAAAACCATCATTCTCAGCAAACTAACACAGAAACAGAAAGGCAAACACCATGTTTTCACTCACAGGTGGGAGTTCAACAATGAGAATACATGGACACAGGGAGGGGGAAAGCGCACATGGGGGCCTGTTGTGGAGTGGGGGATAGGGGAGGGAAAGCATTAGGAGAAATACCTAATGTAGATGACAGGTTGATGGGTGCAGCAAACCACCATGGCATGTATATAGCTGTGTAACAAACCTGCATCTCCTGCACATGTTTCTCAGAACATAAAGTATAATAAATACACATGGGGTTTAATGTACACTACTGGGTGATCAGTGCACTAAAATAATAGAATTCACCACTACATAAGTCATCCATGTAACCAAAAACATCTTGTTCCCCGAAAGCTATTAAAATTTAAAAGAAAAAGAGAAGTTTTTGTTGTGATCAGCCTCTTAAAAAAAAGAGGGATTAAAAAATGCATTAGGTTTTAGATTTTTGCCTGTTCAAATCCAAAACACTAGAATTGGCATTCCATAAGAGGTTTTCTGGATAACCAGTAAACATGAAAATATGCTCAAATTCATTTGTCATCAGGTAATGTACATTAAAACCACAAGTATAGTACATTTATCTCAAAGATTAATAGAAGTGTTTTTTATAACTTCTCTATTGCTAGTGATCCAATACTCAAAACTGTAGCTTCTAGAATTAACTGCAATGCATTCTAAGGAAATTTTATGAAACTTCAGTGTTGGTTTACATATTAACACTTTCCCAGATTGAAAGCACTACATTGTGAGGTGTTGTAAGGAAAGATCTTACTAGGAGGTATGGGTGATAAATGTCTGGGTTAATTGCAGTGTATTGCCTATGGTCTAATTTCGAATGAAAAGTTATATAGTTGCAACAGTTTTAACATTTCTTTCCAGTTTTCATTTGTAATTTAAATTTTTAATTTTGTGGGGCATGCACATCTAGAAGAAATAGATAAATTCTTGGACACATACACCCTCCCAATAGTAAACCAGGAAGAAGCTGAATCCTTGAATAGACCAATAAGAAGTTCTGAAATTGATGCAGTAATTAATAGCCTACCAACTAAAAAAAGTCTGGGACCAGACTGTTTCACAGCCAAATTCTAGCAGAGGTACAAAGAGGAGCTGGTACCATTTTTTGATTTAGTGTATTTAGTGTATTCTATTGTTTTGAATGAAATAAGCATAGTATTCCATAAAACAAAACAAAACACCATCAACATCACAATTAGATACAACTATAAGTGTATCAAAATTAGTAAAATTAAAAAGGCAGAAAAATGGTTGGTCAGTGTATTGAGAAAATTAAAACTCTCATATATTTCCAAATGTAACCTAAATTGGTGCAGCCAAGATATGTAAACAACAACAGTGGCCATCAGTGGATAAATGGATAAAGAAAATGTGGTAGATATACACAATGGATTACTACTCAACGTTAAAAAGGAAGAAAATTTTGTAGTTTGTAACAACATGTATGAATCTCGAAAACATTATGCTAAAGGAAATAAGCCAGGCCCAGAAAGACAATTACTGCATGATTTTTGCAGAATCAAAAAGATTGGAACTCATAGTAGTAGAGAGTACAATGGTGGTTACCAGGGACTAGGGTATGGGTTGTGGGAGAAGAAAAGTGGGGGAGATGGGCAGGAAAGGGGAGAAGTTAGTCAAAGGGTAGGAAGTTTCGTTGGATGGGGGAATAAGTCCTAGTAATTTATTTGCACAGCATGATGACTATTGCTAATAATGATTATTACATATTTCCACATTGCTAAAAGAGTAGATTGAAAAACTTCTCACCACAAAGAAAGTATAAGTAGGTGAAGTGATGGATATGTTAGTTTTCCTGATTTAATCATTCTACAATGTATACATGCATCATAGCATCACATTTTACCCCATAAAGTATTTGCAATTATTATTGATTAATTAAAGTAAATAAATAAGTAGAGGGATACATAGATAAATTGGTGCAGACATTTGGAAATCTATTTGATAGTGTTCATAAAACCAAGCATACAGCGAACTCTGTTACTCCAGCAATTTTCATCCAGGTTATGTAACCAAAGAGCATTGTTTGCTTCTAGCTAAAAGCTGAAAACAATTCACATATTCATCAACAATACGGTGAATAAATTATAGTATATAATTATGCGTATGATGAAATGCTATACAGCACATGAACTTCATATACCTAATGTGGAGTGAAAAAGCCAGAGACGGCTCTTTGACTCCCTGAGTTAGTCCGGTTGCTTGCGACCGCCGAGGCCAGGGCTGCGAGCCGAGGGTGTCGCTCCGCGTCGCCTGGGTCTCTACCTTACCCGTAGGTGTGGCCCTAATGGTGCGGCAGGCTCTGGACTCTAGAGCTTTGGAGCGAATTTAAGATTTTATTCACGTGCGTGGCGTAGATGAGTTCCTCCACCGTGAGTGAAGAGCCTGATGCTCCACCGGTAGTTAACCAGTTACGGGATCTAGCGGCAGCTCCACTAAACAGAAGAGCCATCGTCCAGGACCAAGGATGTCTGCCTGGGCTTGTTGTATTGATGCACCATCCCAACCCTCCGGTCGTCCACTCGGCTTTACTTGCTCTTCGATCCTTGGCAGAATGCCGTGCAAGCAGAGAAAAGATGAAAGGAGAACTGGGTATGATGTTGAGCCTACAAAATGTTATACAGAAAACTACAACTCCAGGAGAAACAAAACTTCTGGCCTCTGAAATCTACGACATTCTTCAGTCCTCCAATATGGCAGATGGTGATGGTGTCACTGAAATGAATTCACGTCGAAGGAGAGCTCAGTTTTTTCTGGGAACTACAAACAAACGTGCCAAAACAGTGGTTTTGCGTATACATGGCCTCGATGATACGTCTCGGAGAAATCCGTGTGAAGAGGCTTTGTTAAAAATTAAAGGTGTTATTAGCTTTACTTTTCAAATGGCTGTTTAAAGATGTGTGGTGCGAATCCGTTCAGATTTGAAAGCTGAGGCTTTGGCATCAGCGGTAGCATCCACCAAGGTTGTGAAAGCTCAGCAAGTTGTGAAAAGTGGAAGTGGAGAAGAGATGCCTGTCCCATTCCAAGATGCTCCTGTGGAAGCAGAACAGAACGCAGAGCTACCCAGCTACCGGCCTGAGGATGAGTCCCACACACAGGACAAAGCGGTGTCCCGGGTGGGCGCACACCCAGAGGGTGAGCTAGCTGGCTGAGCACAGCTGCAGACTTTTTATCCAGCTCATTTTACTGGGGACTTCAGTTTGGGGCTCAAGGACTGTGTGAACCAGCAAGCGGCCAGTTTTCCATGCTTGTGGTGAGCTGTCAAGTGCAATTTGCAATAAGTTATCATGGAAGGTTTTTAAGATTATATGATTGCGTATGCTGCATTTTACATTTCATTGGACATTTTACCCCACTGAGTGGTAAAAAGGACATCCCCAGTGGGGATGGAGTTGCTTTGTTTGTGAAAATATTTTGGTTTTGTTTTCCTTCATTTACGTGCCTCATATTTGAAAAACCATGGGTCCACTGTTGAAACCAAATGGGTGTGCAGCTTTACATTTTATTTTACATGAAGCACGTGATTAGGAAAACTCGTTTTCTCCTCAAGCCTCAGCACCTACCTGAAGAAAAGTTTTCTTGTAGCTCAAGTTGTGCATGAATTACTGAATACTTTACTCCGCTTTTCTCCATGAAAGTTACATGCTTTGGTACTCCTTACTGAAAGCTGAAAACATTTCTTGTTACCCTCTTTTGTGCCTTTTTATTTTGCCAGCCATGTTTATAGAAAGGACATTACTAATGACATTTTGCAAATTAAAAACATTCATTTGAATGTAGTAGTTCCCTAGAAAAACAAGTCTACAGAAATTTTGCAGCCTTATTCATTATAATTTTAATAAAATTAACACAGAATCAGTCAAGAAAGAAACATGTATGTTAGCAAAGTGTTTTTGGAGACAATTTGAATGTTACTAAATGTGGTTCTAGTTGACTTCTTTTCACTTTGGTTTATATCAGCTCTTGAGAGTTAAGTCCAACCATGATATGGCAAACAAGTTTAAATCGTCTCTAGGCCTTACTCTGTGATTATACGTTATCTCCTGATAGAAAAAAATAATGGTAGTAAAGAACTGATAGACTGAAAAAAAAAATCAAATGCCTATAATAACATAACGCCACTTTGGTGTAGAGTCTAACTGTAAGATGAATTGCTTGACAGAAGCCTATTCAGTAGGTATTTCATTGTATTGCCTTTTGTGAATTTATTTTGAAAATGCTGCAGTTGTATTGAATGATAAAGACCCAAATTATTGCTTAAAGAAATAAAACCAGCATTGATCACTTAATCCTGTTTCTCATGTCCAGCCAGAAAAAAAGAACTTCAGTGAAGGTAAGATAAATAAATACATATACATGTAATTTTTTTGGTAGATAAGTGCTAATTTACATATATGTAATGCTTTATTAAATTTCTAAAATATTTGGTAACTAAAGTTTTCCTTTTTGGAAATTAAATCCATATCCATTTTAATGTTGATATGACTGAAAACAGAAAGACATTGAAATTCCTTTTCATCAACATGTAGAGTTGCTATTTTACTATTTGGAGAATGCAATGTGAAAACTGGACCCCAAAGGGTTTTCTTGTGTTTTCATTGTAAAATACCATCACCAGTGAGAGTCTTGAGTTCACTAACATTGTGACCTTCTGGAGGGAGAGTTATAGGGGGTATTGAGGATGAAATTTTTTTCATGTGTCTGGTTTCTGATTCAAGTGACATGCACAAACTGAAAAATGAAAACAAAAAACCAAAACTTTGAGGGCACCTGTTGCTCTAAATGCATAAAATAACTTGCTGCCAGAACCAGATGTGTTGAAAAAAGAAAATAAAACCACCTTCTTTCTATAGCCATTAAAGCAAAGTTTACTGTTCTAACAAATTTGTATTTTATTTTGCATTGCCACACATCTGCTTATTTAAAAACTACATTCCTTTGGTAGTAATGGTTCAGGACAAGTAGGTATTACAGCTTGATGTTTGTGTGTTTGAAGTGTTCTTTTATTCCACATCATATAGAGCAGTTAAGGCAACTGTAACAGCATTTTTTGAAATACATTGTAAAATAATAAAAGGTAACATAATTAAGAAAAAAGCCAGAGACAAAGTATTACTTTGATAAATCTATTTGTGTAAAGTTTTTTTTTAAAAAAGGCAAATTAATTAAAGGTGTTAGAATTCAAGATGACAATTACTATTTCCAGGGTAGTAATGACTGAGAACAGCCTGAGGGGTCTTCCTGCATGCTAGTAATATTATCATTCTTGACTTATATTCTTTGTTTTCAGGTGCATTCACCTCGTTAAAATTACTGAGATTAAAACAATTTGGATTTATTTCTGTATGTCTATTGTTCTTCAATTAAAAACTATTTTTTAAAAATTAAGTCTCAAGTAAATTAATACCTAAAAGAAAGTATCATCGTCAGAATATGCCACCTACCTTGGGTGTGTAATGTTTACACAGGCATAACAAAAAAAATGAAATTCCCTGATAGTATGACAAAGTGGGGAAGTATAGTTTGTGTGTGTGTGTGTGTGTGTGTGTGTGTGTGTGTGTGTGTGTGTGTGTGTGTTTGGGGGTAATTTAGCACAGTGGTCTTTACATTGAGATATTCACATCTTGTTGCATACAAACTCTCAACAACCTTATGTGACACCCTAGGGACTTCCAGTAATAATTGGGTGAGATTTTAAGGCAAATGGATGTCCAGTGTTACGTACCTGGAAGCATGTCCCATTAACATACTTGATTTAGGTCAAAGAAAACCCTTAGTTATATTAAATTACATATCAATCAAGCAGAAACTTTCGTTTTTACATTGCTAACCAAATTTAACAGGGGACTTCAACATACTGTTCAGGTGTTACACTTATTTATAAATTAATAGAGCAGAAGAATAGAAGGAAATATGGGTAATTGTAAAATAGCATTGCTTTATGAGCATTCATTTCACTGGTAGTTCTGTTAGAGGTGAGTATACCTTATCTACCTGTCAAATGAATAGCTAAGTAAATGATCTGTGGGTCTTTCCAAGGCTAATGTGCTATAACTGATGCATACAGAGAACTTTGACAAGAGCAGTAAGTTTTAACAGAAGCTTCTATTTAAGTGTTCGCTCTGTGGGAGCTAATGCCAAAATAATTAATACTCATTTAACTGATTATAATGTGATAATTATATAGGAAAAAACTCTTTAGCTGACATATGATGTTACTTTAAGATAAATAAATTGATCTACAAGACTAATATGATTGATAGTTTTAAAGATAAATGAAAGAAAACAGAGCTGTTCTATATATTTAGATGCAATCTATTTCAGGTTACATAAACTTAAAATAGAATATCATTAGGTGAAATTCCAACTGTGCATGCACACTTACTTGTAAACATTCAGAAGGTACAAAAGGAATGGGGTATCATACAGTAAATTGAGTATTGTCCTTGCTATTTGTTTAATCTTGCTTTATTTAAAAAATGGTTTGAGGTCTTAATTAGGAAAAATGAACATAGTAAATGAACTAAATGTGAATTGGGGAAAGTTTAACGTTTTATTTCTATATGTATATTTTTTACCAAGTATTTAGCACATATTTAAAAAATTAAGAATTATTGTTTATAAACACTAGATTGACAGTTACAAAAAGGTCTTAGCACTTGATGGAAATAAGTATAAGTCAGTGTGTTTGTGAGCATTTATTTATACTTCGGAATGAAAGCAATAGTCTATTAAAATTCTTAATTATATATTCAAGCAGGCAACTGTGCTGGATAGATTTTTTAAATTTGTTTCGTAATTGTTAATCTTATGTTCAACAATTTCCTTTGCATTTTGATAATGCATGTATAATGCTTTGCAATCACATATATATGATGATATTATGGATCAAAAGTGAGACCACCAGGTGTGGTAGATTGGGGCTGACTGAGGATCCCCTATTTACATACCCTTCTCCAGAGTTATTTCTGCTCAATCTCTAAAATAATCTGGGTTGTTTTAACTAAGGAGGTGAGTTTTACATCATTATGTTCTTAACTATGATTTTATTTCATTTGAAATGTACGAGACTCTAAAGCACCACTGTTAACCTCTGCATTTCGGAGGCGGCTTCCCTGTCATGCAGGGTGTGTGGCCATGGCCTCTGTACATCAACATATTCTATTGTCCAGGCCCTAAGGGTCTGGAGTAAACCCAAATCACAGCTGATCTCAGAACTTTTGGGTATCTGGAAAAAAGCATTTTTTCTTTCACAATGAAGTGGTCTGGAAAGTTGTGAGGTGTTATTGCAGCCATCTTAGGACTATGAGAAATGAAAGAAAGGGGGGATGAAGACCTTGATAGAAGAAACAGGGCCTGGTGACATCTTTAAAAATTCTTCTTTATCTGTACATGGAGCTGAGTCTATTTTGGATTTTTTAGTTGTGTAAACAAATAATTCTCCATTTGTAAAAATGGTCTAGATAAAGGATTTTTACTTTCAGCTGAAAATAAGTCTGATTTTATATAACAACTTTTTTCTGCACATTAATTAACAATGTATGAATATTGGAATGTCTACTATGCTAAAGGCACTATTATAGTTTCTTAGATTATTTAGTCAATAAAAATAGACAAAAATTTATGGCCTTGTGGATTTTTAGTACATTGGTAAAGGTAGGCAATAAACAATAAAAATGATACATAAGTAAATAATTTAATAAAATTGAGAATAATGCCTGTCATGGTAAAGAGAGAAGCTGAGGAAGATGAATTGAGAATGCTATATGACAGTGGTGGGCAGCAAGTTATCAGATTGTAATTTTATCGAGTGATCAATGTAATTTTTCTTCATTTCAAGGGCTTTTTTGAAAAAAATTTAAAGTCAGGGTTATTGATTTAAAGATTGTATTGCTGTTATTTCTTACATCAAGTAGAAATTGTTTTATAAATTTGAGAGCTCCAGTATGAAGTGCTTATGTATTTAGGATTGTGATATTTCCCTGTTGGACTAATCCTTTTATCATTATATCATGTCCTTGTCTATTTTAACTGTTGCTGCTTTAAAATCTATTTTGTCTGATATAAGAGTAGCTACTCCTGCTTGCTTTTGGCTTCCATTTACATGGAATGTCTTTTTTACCCCTTTACCTGAAGTTTATATGAGTCCTTATGTTTTAGGGAAGTCTCTTGAAGACAGCATATACTTGGTGGGTGGATTTTTATTCATTTTGCTATTCTCTATCTTTTACATGCACCATTTAGGCCATTTACATTCAATATTAGTATTGAGATGTTAGGTAATGTTCTGTTCATTATGCTAGTTGTCTTAATACCTTTTTTTTTCATTGTGTTACTGTTTTATAGCCCTGTGAGATTTATGCTTTAAGGAAGTTCTATTTTGGTGTATTTTGAGGTCTTGTTTCAATATTTAGAACTCCTTTTAGCACTTGCAGTGCTGGCTTGATAATGGTGAATTCTCAGTATTTGTTTGTCTGAAAAAGACTTTATCTCTCCTTCATTTATGAAGCTTACTTTCACTGGGTACAAAATTCCT
>PVKP010020623.1:0-12209 GCA_004027715.1 Plecturocebus donacophilus
AATTGGAGCAGAGGTGCCATGGACAAGGCAGTTTGTAGGGCTTTGAAAGCCTGTTTTACTACCCCAGGGTTGGAGAGGGGTCCTGTAGGTGTATCTTTGGCTGCTACATACAGAGGTTTAGCCAGAAAGGCGAAATTAGGTATCCAATGTTGGAAAAATCCTACAAACCCCAAAAAGGAGAGAATTTGGTCTGCCGTTTTTGGAGGCTGTAATGAGAGGAGTGCCTTTTTACGGTCTGTTGTTAGGCTTTTGGTTGTAGGGGTAAGGCATATGCCTAAGTAAACTATTGAGGTGACCGACAGCTGCGCCTTGGAAGGAGATATTTGATATCCTTTTGATCCCAGGAAGTTAAGGAGAGTGGCAGTATGCTGCTGAGACAGGGAGAGGGAGGGGCTACAGAGTAAAAGATCGTCCACGTATTGGAGGAGGAAACTGGGTTGGAGGGGGCAGGAGCTGAGATCAGCTGCTAAGGCCTGCCCAAATATATGAGGACTGTCTCTGAGTCCTTGGGGCAAAACTGTCCAGGTAAGCTGTTGTGACAGATTGGTGTCCAGATCAGTCCAGGTGAAGGCAAAGAGAAAATAAGACTCAGATTGTAGAGGAATGGTAAAGAAAGCATCCTTGAGGTCGAGAACTGTAAAATGAGATGTATTGGAGGGAATGTTGGATAACAAGGTATATGGGTTGGGGACTACTGGGTGGAGGGGTACTACTGCCTTATTGATAAGGTGTAGGTCCTGAACTAAGCGATAGTTGCTGGACGGCTTTTGGACTGGCAATATAGGAGTGTTACAAGGAGAACTCATAGGAATAAGGAGTCCCTGAGCTAGGAGTCGAGCGATGATGGGCTTGAGGCCCTGACAGTGGGTCTTGGAAATGGGAAACTGAGGAAGTGAGGGAAAGTGACTATGATTTTTAAGAAATATTGTAACTGGTGTGTGATGTCTAGCCACTACAGGCTTGGAAGTATCCCACACCACGGGATTAACTGTATCGGGGGAAATAGGAATTTGAAGTGAAGGGTTAAGACATGGCATAGTCTCAGTTAAGAGTGACAGTAGGAGGTGTGTATATGAGAAGTTTGAATTTGAGCATGTGAGATTAGTCAGTTGAACACTGGCTCCTACAGTTTGGAGAATATCTCTTCCTAGTAAGGGAACTGGGCATGAGGGTATGACTAAAAAGGAGTGAGAGAAGGGGTGTCCCTCGAGGACACAGGTTAGAGGAGGGGTTTGGTTAGGATACGAAAGCCTTCCATCAACTCCCATGACCAAGATCTGGGAAGGTATGCTAGGCCCTGAGTAGGAAGGTAATATGGAGTAGGTAGCCCCCGTATCCACTAAGAAGGAGGTGGACTTACCCGCTACCTGCATCGTTACCCTGGGCTCGGCAAGGGTGATGGGGGTCCTCGAGTCCGGGCTGCATCAGTCGTTTAAAAGTCCAAGAAACTCAGGCGAAGGGACTGCCTCTTGCGGACCGGCCTGCTCCTCACATAGAGGTGCGGAGAGTGAGCCTTTGGTCTGGAACGGGCAATCGACCTTCCAGTGTCCTATTCGTTTACAATTCAGGCAAGGTCCAGGGGGTGGCCGAGGACAGGGGCACTCCAGGGCCCAATGTCCTTCTTGACCACATTTGAAACAGGGTCCGGGTGGGGCCCTTGGGACATCTTGGAAGGGTTTCGATGGATTTCCCCCACTGGCTGTTTGAGGGGCTGCCGGCCTCAGGGCTGCTACAAGAGCTCGGGTTTCGAGGCCTACCTTCTGCCATAGGTGGGCCTATCAGGTAGCCTCAGCCTTATCCTCTCCACCATTAAAAACCTTAAAAGCCATGTTTACCAGGTCTCGTATGGGAGTCTGGGGGCCCTCCTCAGCCTTTTTAAGCTTCCTCCTTATATTAGCCACTGACTGAGAGATAAAGTGTGTGGCTAGGACTATAGCTCCCGCTAAGGAGGCTGGGTCCAGCTGGGTATGGAGGATCATAGCATTGGTTAAGCGGTCAAGGAAGGCGGCTGGGTTTTCATCGGGTCCCTGAGTTATTTCCCTTAACCTATTGTAATTAACTACCTTTTGGGCTGCGCTTTGCATGCCCGCTAGGAGGCACTGTAGCATCTGGTCTCAGCGGCGGCAGCCATCTCGACCGTCCTGATAATCCCAGTTAGGGTCGGCCTCGGGGACCACTGCCGTGCCTACTGGCATTTGGTTGTCAGTCAGATGTACCTGGTTAGCGTGTTCCCGGGCTGCTGTAAAAATTCTGTCACGCTCGTCTGGGGTAAGGGTGGAGGATAGGATTACAATAAAGACAAGACTGACAGACAAAGGGTGAGTGCCCCCCCAGAAGGGAGACCAGTCTGATGCCTTCCCGGCCACGTCCCCGAAGGGATGTTTCAGGGGCGTCTTGGCTAAGGTGTACCCGTATAATCCCCGGGCCTGGTCACCTCAGGATGGAAGTTCAAGTAGGACAGCTCTGAGGTGAATCACCGTTATGCCCTATGACGTCCCCGTGGAACTGCGGGTGGAGGCCCACACAAGCCCCGTAGCTGTTAGGCCGTGGGACTACACATAAACTCACTCACTCACTCACTCGCATCAGAACTAGGAAGAGAGAGAGAGATAGAATTAAAGGTAGAAAGCGGCTGTTTTAGGAGTGGGACACAGCTGCCATCTTAAGGGTGTGGCACAGCCGCCATGTTGAGAGAGAGAGAGAGGAAGAAAGCTAAGAGCGAGAAGCGGCCGCCATCTTAAGGGTGTGGTGCAGCCGCCATGTTGAGAGAGAGAGAAAGAAAGGTAAGAGCGAGAAGCGGCCACCATCTTAAGGGTGTGGTGTGGCCGCCATTTTGAGAGAGAGAGAGATGGGGAGGGAGAAACAAAGATAAAGAGAAAGAGAAACTGAGAAATAAAAACAGAGAGAGAAACTGTATTTTTGGTTTCTGTTTAACGGGAGCCTTTATGCCAAATGGGCTAGTTCGAATTAAAGAATTTAGTATAAGCCGGAGGGTAATGGGGCTTCTGAATACCCACACCTCAATCGCTGCTGTGGGGGTGGTCGGAAGAGCGGCTAGGCGTCCCAGGCCATGCTTACTGAGCACCGAGAACGAGAGGGTTCAGGAATTAAAATCCTGACCCTAAAACGAGAATGAGAGGGTTCAGGAATCGAAATCCTGACCCTAACACGAGAACGAGAGGGTTCAGGAAAGGGGGGACGTCTCCCACAAAATCCTGATCCTAAAAACCCCTCACGGGGAGAAGACAAGAGTGTAGGGACGTCTCCGCTACGCTCAGGTCCTCGAGACGAGGCCTGGGCCCCGGGCCCAAGGCGAGAAACGAGAAGGAGTCCCTGACGCGGCCGCGATTGCGAGCAGGGATCCACGAGATGAGGCAAGCAGCGGGAGGGGTAGTGGGCAACAGAAGTCTTACCTTGCAGTGAAACAGCTGCTCTCTGGTCCGGCGTGGAGTGGAGGAGTCAGTTTCCCCCAGGAGGGGTCTTACAACTCCTCCCAGGTTTCAGCACCACTTGTAGGGTTTGTTTCTGAGGATAAAGCAAAGAAACTGAGGCCAGCACCAAAATAATCCAGTGCAAGGGAACTTATTCAGGCTCCCGGGTGAGGTTCTGCAGTCCGGACAGGAGGGGCCGGAGAAGTCGCACAGACTCCTCTCAGACAGGGGGTTTTTATAGGGAGTGAAACAGCTCGATTGGTTGTGGGAGAGCAATACTGCTATTGAGTAAGTTACAAGCCTTGACCTAGGACTTGGCTTGTTATTGGTGGGAATTACTTGCCTGCTATTGGTTGTTAAAGCTCGACTGCTATCGGTTGTTAAGGCTTAGCTGCTATTGGTTGTCAGGGCTTAGCTGCTATTGGTCATTAAGAAGCTATGGTTGCAGCACCTTGTTTGCATACTGGACTCTTTAAGAGAAAACCAGGCTGTGCGAGCACGGGAGAAGGGAACATGCCCGAGCATGTCTGAGCTTGCTCGGGGCTTGTAAAAGGAAAAAGGGAGGGGTGCGTCCGAGCTCCCAGCAAGGCAACCAGCCTTACAGTGATGAGAGGAGAGACAGTATGACCAGGAAGCAACTAGAAGGGAAGAAAGTAAGAATGAAGAGTCCCTGAGCCCTGTGCATCTTGGGGCTTAGGCCCAAGGAAATCTCCAAAAGACTCAGATGGGATGTGAGAAGACAACTGCACCCTCCCCTTCCCTCAAAGCTCTAAATCCTCCTCCTTCATAATGGCCATGTGCAAACATTCTGGCCTATCTTAAAACTGAACTCTATATGTAGAAGCTTCCTGAGCTTTTAGTCTTTTTGAAACTGCCCTCATCAGGACATAACCTGTGAAACAGTATGGGTGCATACAAAGCATCGAGCTTAGAGTCAGAAGACCTAGGTTCTAGACTCAAAGCCTCACTAACTTTCTGTAAGAATTACTCCCATTCCAAGTTCAGGCCTTAGTTTCATCACATTAAAAATAAGATGGTCACCTTGGAAGTATGTATCTGTTTCTAAGCCAGTAGGAAGCCTTCAGAGTCTCAGTGTCCACTATGTTTTTTCACCACTTTCTAGGAGGCTTGTTCAGATTCCTGTACTCCACTGTACTTCATTACAACAAATTTACAAAAAGGTGAAGCTACTATGAAAACTAGTTGCTCTGTACGCCTCTTGATACGGCTTATATATGAAAATCTATTAGTTAACTCCCGCTTATTTTAGATGGAGAAACTAAGAACTAAGGTCCAGAGAAGAAATGTCATTTTCCTAAAGTCACACAGAGAGCTAGCAGCAATAAATATTGTTGTCTAGGATCAAAATGGAACCACAGTGAGTGAATCAATGTTCATGGGATCCCTCACAGGAAATAAAAGGGGCAACTGGGACATGCTAAGACCACAAAGCAACCTAGTCAAAAGGTCCCTGGAATGAGAGTTCAGGAGTCCTTCTACTTCTGCTACTAACTAGCTGTGTGGCCTTGGACAGTTCCCTTCACCTTTCAGGGTTTCAGATTCCTCATCAGTAATGTGAATGATCTAGATATTCTCTGAAAGAAATAATGTATACAGTGGTCCATTTCCAAGACAAAGGGCCTTGAATTGACTTAGGTCACCAAACTACAGGCCAAATAAGATATACTATGCTCCTGCTTGGATAGCTGACGGCTGCTTATAGGCTTCCCGCTTCCTTCCACATTAGTTTCCTTCACCTGAACCAAAGAAGTTTAGTCTAAGATGAAAGTTTACTAGCCTGCAAAATAGCTCATTTTTTCTGTTCTTATCAGCCTGCCCAGCTACTTAGGTCATAAGTCAAATATTTGAAAAGCTGCTGAGCTAACTAGGATTACAATGCATTTTGGGGTACAACAAAATGCAACAAGACAACCCTAAAAGAAAACACCTGAAACTTCTTCCCAACAATCAATAGATGACATCTGGGAAGGTTGTGACCCCATAATACTCAGCCTAGGAGGAACAGAGAGAAGGACCTGCAAACTGTGAGATGAATTGCTTGTTGAAACTGAGCTGTGTGTACCTGCTCATCAGACACCTGATCTAACAAGACCATCATTAAAAGTCTCACTTTCACTGTTCTCTGAGTCCATTCTTTGGGTTTGATGGATGAGTTTGTTTCTCACAGCCTGGTGGCCCATATGGGGATCTCTGTGCCTGTGTGTAGTGAAACCCTGGCTGAGACGGGAGATGCATTTCACCCAATTTAGGTGGCCTGCTCTGCCCATGTGTCATAGATCCCTGCAGAAGCCATAGAAAAAGCCAAGATTGTTATTTAGGTGACAATGAAAGTGACACAGGGAGAAAAGCAGGCAACATGGCAACCAGGCAAACTTGTGCATGAGTCAAGGTAGGAAAACTGGACTATAAGTACAGCCTTGGTGGTTGGGCATTTCTGGAGGTCTTGGGGTGTGGAAGAAACCTCCAGTAAGGGGGCTGACTACACAGGGGTGTGCCAGAAATCTCCAGTAAGGGGGACTGAGTACAAAAGGAAAAACTAAGACACAGAGGCTAACCAAAAATGGGAAACAGGATTTTTAGGCCAAGGGAACAAAAGAAAGAGGGAATTAAAAAGACTCCCTCTGACATTCTCCCATATAGTTCATTGGGGAGAATGTTGCAGGTTTGAAAGGATAATTCTCAAACCAAGGACAACAAAAAGCAAAAGATGATAAAGTATTGCTGTTTTATCTGGTCCCAAAAGCCTATTCATCAACCTTTGGTCTTTTGGCCTAAGTTTGGCTCAGATGAGGATTGGGTGTGCCAAGCTTTAATTCTCTATGTGAATAATAAAACTCCTTCCTCACAAAAGGAGATGGGATATGCACTTTATTGGATTAGTGAATTAATCCTCATGGTCCCACTTAAGAAGGAAGAAAAAGATCATAGTAAAAAGCCCTAGCCCAATAAAAAGCCCTGGAATCCCCGAACACACTTGTCCCCCACCATACATCTCACAAAGTAGAGGACAGGGAAATCAGGGGACAACAGAAAGGTCAGAGAAAGAGAATTCTGGGAGTCATGAAGGAGTTAACCCAGTGCTTACTTAAACCTTTATCCAAACTTGAGGAAAGAATTAGAAAAATTTAAGAAGAACATTACAAATTTCCCTATTCCTTCTGAACAGCAGGTGTCTAATATGTACCCTCTTAGAGAAGTCCCTATGGGACTGGGAGAAGTTGGATTTTTGAGTGTGCCTTTAACAAGTACTGAGGTTAGAACTTTTAAAAAGGAAATGAGGCCACTCTTGGAAAATCACCTCAGTTTAGCAGAGCAGCTAAATCAATTTTTAGGATCCAATTTTTATACATAGGCTCATATGATGTCAATTATGAATATTCTGTTTACTGAGGAAGAGAGGGGAATTATTAGAAGGACATCCATTACCATTTGGGAGAGACAGCATCTCTCGGGCAAGGAGTCCTGCCAGCTAAGCAGAAATTCCCAAATGCAAATGCTGGATGGGATAACAATAATGCAGGACCTAAGGAAACTAGTAATTAAAAAGGTTAAAAAGTCTACTCCTAGAACAGAAAATGTCTCAAAAGCATTTGAGATCCAAGGAAAAACAGAGGAGGCTCCCTCTGCATTTCTACAGAGGCTCAGGGGTCAAATGTGAAAATATTCAGAATTAGATCTGGAGAACCTAGTAGGGCAAGGCCTTTTAAAGGTTAATTTGGGGATTAAAAGCTGGCCTAATATTACCAAGAAACTGCAAAAGATTGATGGATGGAATGAAAACCCAATTAAAGAATTACTGAGGGAAGTTCAGAAGGTTTTTGAAAGAAGAAAGAAAAGAGAAACTGGGAAAGGGAGAAAGACAAAAAGTAAGAAAAGAAATAGGAAAGAGAAAGTGGAGAAAATGGCAAACATATAGGACCAGAGAGAAAGAGTTAACCTGCTGACCCTGAAGGCAGCGGAGAGCTGGTCATGCAGCTGCAGGCAATGGGGGTGGCAGGAGCTGCAGAGCTGGAGCAGACAGTTGAGATACAAGTGGACAGTGTGAGAAAGCTGTTAATAAAAGCTTCTGCTGAATATTTGTCATTTCAGCAGAGCTGTCTGTCTTTGCTGACAGATAGCGGGGAGCCAGGGAACAGCATGGCTGAGTTCATGCCCAGACAGAAAAAGAGGAAGAAACTAACTGTAAGGGAGAAAGAAAACGGGATTACAGAGAGAGATAGAAAAAGAAAATGAGTGATAGATAGACTAGAAAAGACAAGGATCAAAGAGAGAGAGAGAAGGTGAGACTGGGGAGAGAAATAATGAAAAAGGAAGAAAGAATACAAGAGAAAGTGAGAGGATTCGGAGAGGTTGGCAGGGCTGAGAAAAGCGTCTAGAGGCTCAAGAAACAAGGAAGTGCAGCAAAAAGTGCAGTGTAGCCACTGAGGATGGACAGAGCCAGAGAACTGGTGGATCCAAGTGAGAAAGGGATGTAGAGGAAAGTGTAGAATCAAGCTGCTTGGGGAGTAGTGGGCTGCCTACAGCAAAGACTAGATGGCTGTATGTCAGGAGGCAATAGAGAGGATTCACATTTAAAAGGGTAAATGGATAAGATGACCATTAAGGTTTTGTTGTCCTTTTACTGAGAGGCTGTAAGTCCACCAGAGACAGCTGTCAGTAAGGCTTCAGAGGGGCTGGGAAGCAACATAAGGAAGATCATAAGTAGGAGTTGTAAACTCAAATGCGTATAGAGCCAGCAAATGATGAGAAAGAGAGGTACAGGGCTGGGTGGGGACTGTGGCTAACTAAAGAGGGCACACTCTGAAGAGGGGCCATGGCTGCTCAGCTGTTTCTACAGGGCCAGCCCTGTGTTGCCCAACAGTTTGCTTTGTCAGAGGCCAGAATTCTGACTTTTTATGTGAAATTATGTTTTCTTTTCTTCATTGCTTATTTTAAAAGGAGGGGGAGTTACACGTGCAAAATGTACAGGCTTGTTACATAGGTATACATGTGCCACGGTGGTTTGCTGCACCTAATGACCTATCCTCTAAGTTCCCACCCTCAGCCCCATCCCCCAACTGGCCCTGGTGTGTGTTGTTCCCCTCCCTGTGTCCACGTGTTTTCAATGTTCTACTCCCACTTATGAGTAAGAACATGTGGTGTTTGATTTTCTGTTCCTGTGTTAGTTTGCTAGAGGATCATGGCTTCCAGCTTCATCCATGACCCTGCAAAGAACATAACATTCTTTTTCATGTCTGCACAGTATTTCATGGTGTATATGTACCACATTTTAATTATCCAGTCTATCATTGATGGGCATTTGGGTTGGTTCCATGTCTTTGCTAAGACAAATAGTGCTGCAATAAGCATACAAGTTTATGTGTCTTTATAGTAGAATAATTTATATATTCTTTTGAGTATATACCCAGTAATGGGATTGCTGAGTCAAATGGTATTTCTGGTTCTAGATCCTTGAGGAACTGCCACACTGTCGTTCACCAGTGGTTGAACTAATTTACATTGTCATCAACAGCATAAAAGCAATTCTATTTCTACACAGCCTCATCAGCATCTATTGTTCCTTAACTTTTTAATAATTGACATTCTAACTGACATGAGATGGCTTCTTATTGTGTTTTTGATTAGCATTTCTCTGAAAATCAGTGATGTAGAGCTTTTCTCATATAATTGTTGGCCATGTAAATGTTTTCCTTTGAGAAGTATCTGTTCACATACTTTGCCCACTTGTTGATGGGGTTGTTAGTTTTTTTCTTGTAAACATGTTTAAGGTCCTTGTAAATTCTGGATATTACACCCTTGTCAGATGAGTAGATTACAAAAATTTTCAATCATTCTATAGGTTTTCTGTTTACTCTGATGCTAGTTTATTTTGCTGTGCAGAAGCTCTTTACTTGAATTAGACCCACTTCTCAATTTTGGCTTTTGTTGCAATGACTTTGCTGTTTTTGTCACGAAGTCTTTCCATGCTTATGTCCTGAATGGTACCACCTAGATTTTCTTCTAGATTTTTTATGGTTTGGGGTTTTACATTTAAGTCTCTAATCCATCTTGAGTTAATTTTTGTATGAGGTGTAAAGAAGGGGTTCAGTTTCTGTATATGGCTAGCCAGTTTTCCCAGCACCATTTATTGAATAGGAGATCCTTGCCCCATTGCTTGTTTTTGTCAGGTTTGTCAAAGATCAGATGGTTGTAGATGTGTGGTGCTATTTCTGAGGACTCTGTTCTGCTTCACTGGTCTATATATCTGTTTTGGTACCAGTACCATGCTGTTTCAGTTACTGTAGCCTTGTAGCATAGTTTGAAGTCAGGTAGTGTGATACTTCCAGCTTTGTTCTTTTTGCTTAAGATTGTCTTAGCTATATGGGCTATTCTTTGATTCTGTAGGAAATTTAAAGTAGTTTTTTTAATTCTGTGAACAATGTCAATGGTAGTTTCATGGGAATAGCATTGAATCTGTAAATTACTTTGGGCAGTATGGCCATTTTTACAATATTGCTTCTTTTAAATCCATGAGAATGGAATGCTTTTCTTTTATTTCCTTGAGCAGTGGTTTGTAGTTCTCTGTGAAAAGGTCCTTCACATCCCTTATTAGCTGTATTCCCAGGTATTTTATTCTCTTTGTATCAATTGTGAATAGGAGTTCACTCATGATTTGGCTCTGTTTGTCTGTTATTGGTGTATAGAAATGCTTGTGATTTTTGCACATTGATTTTGTATCCTGAGACTTTGCTGAAGTTGCTTATCAGTTTCAGGAGATTTTGGGCTGAGAGGATAGGGTCTTCTAAATATACAATCATGTCATATATAAGTAGAGATAATTTGACTTCCTCTTGTCCTAATTGAATGTCCATTATTTCTTTCTCTTGCCAGATTTCTCTGGCCAGAACTTTCAATACTATATTGAATAGAAGTGGTGAGAAAAGGCATCCTTGTCTTATACGAGCTTTCAAAGGGAATGTTTCCAGCTTTTGCCCATTCACTATGATATTTGCTGTGGGTCTGTCATAATAGCTCTTATTATTTCAAGATACATTCCATCAATATCTAGTTTATTGCAAGTTTTTAACATGAAGGGATATTGAATTTTGTCAAAGGCCTTTTTTGCATCTTTTGAGATAATCATGTGGTTTTTGTCTTTTGTTCTGTTTATGTGATGGATTGTGTTTATTGACTTGCGTATGTTGAACCAGCCTGGCATTCCAGGGATTAAGCCAACTTCATCATGTTTGATAAGCATTTTGATGTGATAAGCTTTGTCTGAGCTAAAAGCTCATGTTCTAATCCAATGCAAAGAAACCAAGAACCTTGAAAGAAGGTTTGACAAAATGCTAAAGAGAATGAACAGCGTAGAGAGGAATATAAATGAATGGATGGAGCTGAAAAACACAACACGAGAACTTCACGAAGCATACATAAGATTCAATAGCCAAATCAACCAAGCAGAAGAAAGGATATCAGAGAATGAAGATTAACTCAATGAAATAAAACAAGAAGGCAAGATTAGAGAAAAAAAGAATAAAAAGAAATTAATAAAGCCTCCAAGAAATATGGGATTATGTGAAAAGACCTAATCTATGTTTGATAGGTGTACCTGAATGTGACGGAGAGAATGAATCCAAGCTGGAAAACACTCTTCAGGATATTATCCAGGAAAACTTCCCCAACCTAGCAAGGCAGGCCAATATTTAAGTCCAGGAAATATGGAGAACACCACAAAGATATTCCTCCAGGAGATCAATCCCAAGGCACATAATCGTCAGATTCACCAGGGCTGAAATGAAGGAAAAAATGCTAATGGCTGCCAGAGAGAAAGGTCGGGTTACCCACAAAAGGAAGCCCATCAGACTCGCAGCAGATCTCTCAGCAGAAACCCTACAAGCCAGAAGAGAGTGGGGGCCAATATTCAACATCATCCTGATACCAAAACCTGGCAGAGAATCAGCAAGAAAAGAAAACTTCAGGCCAATATCCATGATGAACATAGATGCAAAAATCTTCAATAAAATACTGGCAAACCGACTGCAACAGCACATCAAAAAGCTTATCCACCATGATCAAGTAGGATTCATCCCGGGGATGCAAGGCTGGTTCAACATATGCAAGTCTATAAATGTAATTCACCCCATAAACAGAAACAAAGACAAAAACCACATGATTATCTCAATTGATGCAGAGAAGACCTTTCACAAAATTCAACAACCTTTATGCTAAAAACCCTCAATAAACTAGGTATTGATGGAATGTATCTCAAAATAATAATAGCTATTTACAACAAACCAACAGTCAATATCATACTAAATGGGCATAAACTGGAAACATTCCCTTAGAAATCTTGCACTAGACAACGTTGCCCTCTCTCACCACTCATATTCAATATAGTATTGGAAGTTCTAGCCAGAGCAATCAGACAAGAAAAAGAAATAAAGGATATTCAAATAGGAAAGGAGAAAGTCAAATTGTCTCTATTTGCAGACGACATGATTGTATATTTAGAAGACCCTGTCATCTCAGCCCAAAATCTCCTGAAACTGATAAGCAACTTCTGCAAAGACTCAGGATACAAAATCAACGTGCAAAAATCACAAGCATTCCTATATACCAATAACAGACTTGAAGAGAGCCAAATCAAGAACAAACTGCCATTCACAATTGCTACAAAGACAGTAAAATACCTAGGAATAAAACTAACAAGGAACATGTAGGACCTCTTCAAGGAGAACTACAAACCACTGCTCAAGGAAATAAGAGAGGACACAA
>PVKP010020623.1:12309-40587 GCA_004027715.1 Plecturocebus donacophilus
AAAAAAAAAAAAAAAAAAAAAAAAAAAAAAAAAAAAAAAAAAAAAAAAAAAAAAAAAAAAGCGGGAGGCATCACACTACTGGACTTCAAACTATACTACAAGGCTACAGGAATCAAGACAGCATGGTACTGGTACCAAAACAAAGATATAGACCAATGGAACAGAACAGAGGCCTCGGAGGCAACACCACACGTCTACAACCATCTGATCTTTGACAAACCTGACAAAAACAAGCAATGGGGAAAGGAGTCCCTGTTTAATAAATGGTGTTGGGAAAACTGGCTAGCCATGTGCAGAAAGCAGAAACTGTACCCCTTCCTGACACCTTACACTAAAATTAACTCCAGATGGATTAAAGACTTAAACATAAGACCTAACACCATAAAAACCCAAGAAGAAAACCTAGGCAAAACCATTCTGGACATAGGTGTAGGTAAGGACTTCATGACCAAAACACCAAAAGCATTGGCAACAAAAGCCAAAATAGACAAATGGGACCTAATCAAACTCCACAGCTTCTGCACAGCAAAAGAAACATTCATTAGAGTGAATTGGCAACCATCGCTTCTCGGCCTTCGGGCTAAGATCATGTGAATCAGCAACCAAGAGAATGGGAAAAAATTTTTGCAATCTACCGTTCTGACAACGGACTTATATCCAAAATCTACAAAGAACTAAAACAGATTTACAAGAAAAAAAAAAAAACAAACCCATTCAAAAGTGGGCAAAGGATATGAACAGACACTTTTCAAAAGAAGAGGCCAACAAACATATGAAAAAATGCTCACCATCACTAGTCATTAGAGATATGCAAATTAAAACTATCGTGAGATACCATCTCATGCCAGTTAGAATGGCAATCATTAAAAAATCAGGAGACAACAGATGCTGGAGAGGATGTGGAGAAATAGAAACACTTTTATACTATTGGTGGGAGTTTAAATTAGTTCAACCATTGTGGAAGACAGTGTGGCAACTCCTCAAGGACCTAGAAATAAAAATTCCATTTGATCCAGCAATCTCATTACTGGGTATTTATCCAAAGGATTATAAGTCATTCTATTATAAGGACACATGCACACGTATGTTCATTGCAGCACTATTTACAATAGCAAAGACTTGCAACCAACCCAAATGCCCATTGATGATAGACTGGAAAGGGAAATTGTGGCACATATACCATGGAATACTATGCAGCCATAAAAAACGATGAGTTTGTGTCATTTGTAGGGACATAGATTAACCTGGAAAGCATCATTCTCAGCAAACTGACACAGGAACAGAAAATCAAACACTGCATGTTCTCACTTATAGGTGGGTGTTGAACAATGAGAACACACGGACACAGGGAGGGGAGCATCACACACTGAGGTCTGTTTGGGGGGGACCAGGGGAGGTACAGTGGGGGGTAGGGAGTTGGGGAGGGATAGCATGGGAAGAAATGCCAGATATAGGCGATGGGGATGGAAGCAGCAAATCACATCGCCCTGTATGTACCTATGCCACAATCCTGCATGTTCTTTACATATACTCCAGAACCTAAAACACAACCATATATATGTATATATATATATATATATATATATATATATATATATATATATGAAACCTTTAAAGCTAGCTCTAAGGAAAATTGGAAAGGAAGCTGTAAGCAGGCTCCATCATTGAGGACAGATATAGTTAGGGTTAATCCTAACAAAAGGGGTAAAAGAAAACTTAAGTATTGAATAGGGCCAGTACTAAAAATGGAAAGTAAAGATTATACAATCAAACTAATAATCAACATAACTAAGACCTACACCCTCCACCCCAAACAATAAAATTTAATGCTTGCCAAGTCTTACCTTATGGGAAGTTAGGAAATCAAAGGCAGCTGTCACAAGCAAACTAATACCTATATCCTGAAACTGTTCATTGTTGTGGAAAGCCCTGTGTTAGCTGGAATGAGGTCGGGTAGACCACCCAATTTTCAGGCTGGATAAGTCATTCTTCCAAAAACAAACCCTTAAAGAATAAAATACATTGATATAAGGGCCCTACACCACCTAACTGCAGAAATTTAAAATGCAATTTTATGTTAATTACCATGAACAACTCAGCTACTCTAGACCAAGAACCTTGAAGTTATGGATTAGGAATAGATAGCTCAGGAAGTAATCAGGTAGGATTGTTAGCTTTTAGGCTAGTCACCAACTCCACCCTGAGACTACCCAGGATTACTATAACTCCTGATCCCTGTACTTCCTTTAACCCATCAGACAATGACCCTAAGAGAGTAAAAATTATTAACATAACTGACTTGAAGACTTGAGAAATTGAGACTGGATATGGGAATGTAAAAGCCTGGGTTGAATGGGTCAAATTTTCAGTACTAGCTCTTAATAAGATCAACTGTTATGCATGCTCTCCTGGGTGGCCTCAGGCACAGGTAGTTCTGTTTCCCCTAGTAAGGTATACCAATCTCAAAGGACTGTGTTGCATGTTGGCTGTATACCAGGACAGGGATGCATGGGGAAATGAGACTTGCAAAATCTGCTATTGCTTTTTCCTTCCTTACTGAGGGTCAGATCCTAGAGCAATCTCCTCATTCTCTATAGGGAATATACACCACACTCTTCTTGCCTGTCTAGGCAGGAGGCAGAGTTCAATAAGCCTGTGGGAAAACTCTCAACTTGTACCCACATCCTATTCTTTTCTGATGAGTCAAACAAAGGAAACTACAGAGCTCTTCATATACCCCAAGCTAATGTATGGTGGCATTGTGGGAAGAAGAACCTCCATGACCTGTTACCGTTCAATTCCACTGGGACTTGTGCTTGGTTCAACTGACCATTCCATTCACCTTGACATTCTATAAAATCCCTGATAATCCACATTGCCACTGAAGTTGAAGAGATCTAACAAATTATTTTAATCCCAACATTTATATTAACTCAATAAGAGTCCCTAAAAGAGTACCTAATAAATTTAAAAATCAAAGGACAAAAAAAAAACTGCGGAAATGGGACCAATAGGAGTAAAAAGAAAAAGAGGAGGAAATTGAAGGAAATAATGTATACAGTGGTTCATTTCCAAGACAAAGTACCTTGAATTGGCTTAGGTCAGCAAACTACAGAAGAAACAGGATACACTAGGCCCCTGCTTGGATAGCTGATGCCTGCTCATTGGCCTCCCCCTTCCCCATCCTTCCCCCACTTTGTTGCCTTCGCCCAAACCAAAGAAGTTTAGTCTAAGATGAAAGTTTACTAGTCTGCAAAATAGCTAGTTTTGTCTGTTCTTATCAGCCTGCCCAGCTACTTAAGTCATAAGTCAAATACTTGAAAAGCTCCTGAGCTAACTAGGATTGCTATGCATTGTGTGCTGCAACAAAAAGCAGCAAGACAACCCTAAGAAAATCACCTAAATCCACTACCCAACAATCAATAGACAGCATCCAGGAAGATTGTTACCCCATAGTACTCAGCCTATAAAGAACCAGGGGAGGGACCTGAGCACTAGGGGATAAATTGCTTGTTGAAACTGTTCTGGGTGTGCCTACTCATTGCACACTTAATCTTGCAAGATCATCATTAAAGGTCTTGCTTTCACTGTTCTCTAGGTCTCTAAGTCCATTCTTTGTGTTTGGACAGGTGTGTTTGTTTCTTACATTCTCTAAATACCTGTTTCATACTGATGGTGCTCTATGAGATGTGATTCTGAGCTGGACTCCTTTCTCTGAGCTTGAGTTCCTGGTGTGGTTGGCCCATTCATGGCAGAATGTAGGGATAATGAGGCTACAAGAAAAGCTCTAGTCACCACCCCTCAAGGGAAGGATCAGGGCCCTGCAAACACTCAGAAAATTACTCTTCCCCTCCTCAGTGAACCATATTTTTCTGATGGACTACTTTTGAACCTTTAAGACACAGCTTTAAGCATCATATCTTTTGTGAAGGCTTCTCTGACTCCCCAGAGAAAAACTGATTATATCTTCCTTTAGACCATCTCTATGCTTATTATAAATGCCTCTATTATAGCACTAATAATTCTTAATTCACTTTTCATTTCTGAAATGAACAAGGGGCTATAAATAAGGTAAATAATGTGTCAGAAACAGTAGGAGATAAAAGTTAGAGTCAAATCTTGGAGGGTCTTAAACACTTAGCAGAGAGACCTGAACTGAATGAGGGCACAATAGGGGGCCAATGATTACTTTTGTGCAAGGCACATAGTGTTCATTATGGTGGTAGTAAAGACATAGAGGCAAGAATTATTCTAAATTTCATGAGATTGCCTATATGTTGAGGAAGTGGGGAAACTAGTGAGAACCCAGGCATGACCCTCTGCTACCCAGACTGAACTGCCAGCCAATTTCATGATGCAAAGACTTCTTTCTTTTGTGACAAATGAATCTTAGTAAAGTCCTGAAGACCATAACAACTGGCTTCTAAAGGATCTCTGGGCAGCTCCATATAGGAGCATGAAGACTGGGCTGGGTAAGAGAAGGGGTAGGGATAGGGACTAATCCCAGATGGCACTGGGGTCTGTAGCCCATTTTGCTTGGGACCATTTTGGATGTAAGAGGGAATGAGAAAAACTAGGTCCAAGTCCCAATCCACACTGTGCTATGGTCTACCCTAAGGAGTCAGCTCAGGAATGGCCCTTACACACATACATTGCTGGCAGTCCTTAGCGCTTCCACACAGCAGGGAAAAACCAACCTTCCCAGCAGCCTGTGAAAAGGCCAAGCAGCTTAGAGGCCCCTGAAGAGACGATTGAGAAGGTATAAAAGGGCATAGAGTGTGGTTGAGCACAATGACCAGCAAATATTTTAGACTCCTGCTTCAAAGTGAGCTTGGCCTGTACTGCCATACAAGGCAGGAAAAGGCCCAGCTTGGTTTTGGCCTGACTTCAGAGTGGGACAAAAAGTGCCCACAAACAGCCAGCCATGAAAAAGTACTTGCTCCCTCTGGAAAATCATGGCCTTTAGCACATTCCTCAGAATTACATCAACCAGGGAACCTGCCAAAAATGTGACTTTCATGTTTCTGCAGCAACAGACGATTTCCTCTCCCCACTTGGATTTTTTTTATATGTGTAAATAAAGGAGCCAGTCAATCGCTCAAAAAATATGAACATCTTAAGCATTTCCAGGCTTTGCAAGTAGTAATTATTAATAGAAGTAAGTGACCATGCCTGTTAGAAATATTATTTCACATATTCCTTTTCTGGTTTCTTAAAGGAGATTTATATATGTGGCCATGCTGAACTAAAATAGTAAGAGTTGACACAATGACCACATGAAAGTGGATTTTTCCCCACTTGATTTATGTCACTAACCTTGCACATAAATGTTCCATTTTATCTCCCCAAATATTCTTAAGCCTGGGGACAGAGGACTGGAAGTCACCCAGCCCATGGAGGCTGAGGATAGAATCCACCAGGGCAAAATAAGGATAATGGAAACATCAGGGAAGCCTAGCTGTGTAACTAGACAACTGTTGTTTGGACTTATTCAGAGGTCATTGTAAAATCCAACAATGAGTGAAAAGCAATATTAATTGCTCAGCTCTTGCCTTCAACTTCTATTCCTTTATACTTAATTCTTGTCTAATCTGCCTTTCCTCCTGATCAACATTGTTTCTCATAACTCTGGAAGTGAAATATCTTACTCCTTGACTACCTGGACTTCTCTCTCCTTTGTCTCCATCTACCATTTGCCCCAACAGCCCTCCCAATATGACAGAGGCATAGAGACTTTGCCAAGCTATATAGCTTAGCTCTAGTTACGTTATATGGAACAGGCTTTCAGTGTGAGTTATAGCTGGAGACATAAAGGGAACTAGGGCCCAAAAATATTTCCATCTGCTCAGATGAAGAATTCTTTTTGATAACCTATAACTGAATGGGCTACTAACTGGTTCATACCTTAGGTGAATAACCTGTTCTATTACTAGAAGGATTTTGCCCTCTAGCTTCTAGTTATCTAGCTATCTAACTGAGAAAGGGCTGCCTGCTTCCAGGAGGTGGAAATAGAGAAGCCAAAATAGACGTCTCTGTGGTATAAGACTGGAGTGAATTTTTACTTAGGAACACATGCTACAGTCAGGTCCTGAACAGCCAAAGAATGCCAGCTGAGTTTGCATCAAGAATTGATACTAAACAAAAAACAATTCAAAGTAAGCTGGAGCCAGTTCTTCACCTTCCCAGACTTCAGGAGACAACTTAAAAATAAGTTTTCTACAACACTTTCATAAGGATGTCATTAGTCATATTGAAGAAGTATAAGGTGATCTTTCCAAAATCTTATGAGACTCCAAAGAAATGTTTGAAGTCCTTGAGGACTGCTAGCATATGAAGCTCTAATATGTATTGACTTTGTTGGGAGCCCATCACAACAATCTAGGGGGAGATAGTCTGTACCAAAATCTCAACAATGGCCTGATATAATTAGCATTTTACAAATTTAGTTGAAGATTTCAATTTCCATGAGTGTGCTGAGTTCAGTCAGTCCCTTAGAATAAATCAGTAAAGATATGTCAGTGATTAAGTACATGAATTTCATAGTTAAACAAAGAAGATTTTTTGTATTACAGTGTAAGGTGTGCCACACTAAGCTGAGGTATATACCAGTTTTCTAATTTGTAAAATGGAAATAATAATAATACTGATATTTTGTGAATAAAAAAATGGTTTTGTACAACCTCAAGTCTCAGTCCCCTGAGTCACAGCCACTCCAGCTACAGCCGCAGCTAAAAGGGACCAAGGTACAGCTCAGGCCATTGCTTCAAAGCATGCAAGCCCCAAGCCTTGGCAGCTGCCATGTGGTGTTGGGCCTGCAGGTGCACAGAAGATAAGAGTTGAGCTTTGGGAGCCTCTGCCTAGATTTCAGAGGATGTATGGAAATGCCCAGATGTCCGGACAGCAGTCTGCTGCAGAAGCAGAGCCCTCATGGAGAACCTCTGCTAGGGCAGTGTGGAAAGGAAATGTGAAGTTGGAGCCCTCACAAGAAGTCCCCCTAGGACACTGCCTACTGAAACTGTGAGAAGAGGGCCAGAAAAGTAGATCCACTGACAACTTGCACCATGCATATGGAAAAGCTGCAGGCACTCCACACCATCCTGTGAAAGCAGCCAAAGGGGCTATACCCTGCAGATCCATAGAAGCACAGCTGCCCAAGGCTGCAGGAGCCCAGTCCCAGAATCAGCATGCCCTAGATTTGAGACATGGAGTCAAAGGAGATTTTGGAGCTTTAAGATCTAATGCCTTCCCGGCCAGGTTTCAGACTTGCAAGGGGCCTGTGGCCCCTTTGTTTTGGCCAATTTTTCTCAATTGCAATAAAAATATTTACCCACTGCCTGTACTTTCATTGTATTTTGGAAGTAACTAACTTGTTTTTTATATTGCAGGCTCATAGGTGGAAGGGATTTGCCTTGTCTCAGATGAGACTTTGAACTTGGACTTTAGCGTTGATGTTTAAATTAGTTAAGACTTTGGGAACTGTTTGGAAGGCATGATTGGTTTTGAAATGTAAAATAGGACATGAGATTTGGGAATGGCAGGAGCAGAATGATGTGGTTTGATTCTGTGTCCCCACCTAAATCTCATCTAGAATTGTAATCCCCATGTGTCAAGGGAGGAACCTGGTGGGAGATAATTAGATCATGGGGACGATTTCCCCTATGCTGTTCTCATGATAGTGAGTCCCTATGACATCTGAGGATTTAAAATTGGCATTTTCTCTTCATTCTCTCTCCCTTCTGCCACCATGCAATACATGCCTTGCTTCTTCTTTACCTTCTGCCCTTATTGTAAGATTTCTGAGGCCTTCCCAGCCATGCAGAACTGTGAGTTAATCCTGTGTATTACACAGTGTAAGGTGTAAAAATGTATTACACAGTGGAAAACTGTATATTACACAGTGTAAAATGTGGCACACTAAGCTGAGGTATATACCAGTTTTCTGATTTGTAAAATGGAAACAGTAACAGTACTGATATTATATGAGAGAAAAATTGTTTTGTTTAAAAATTACCAGTCTCTGGTAGTATCATTATAGCAGTGTGAAAATAAACTAATATAAGTACCAATGTATTAAGTTTGTTGTCGGGACTAGTATATATATCACATATTTAACTCAACATAGTTTTTGGCACATGGTAACCACCCAAGAAATGGTAACTAATATTATTATCATCTAAATGACTATCTCTTTATTAGGTAACAAAATATATAAGGCTTAAATGCACATGCAGAACATTATAGAGACCATATGTCATGAATTTATGTCCATAATGCCTGTATCTGATTTAGGATACCCTCTTAAAAGTCCACAGATAGGGATTTCTGGCAAAATGGCAAAATAGGAACAGCTCCAGTGTACAGCTCCCAGCAATACTGACACAGAAAACAGGTGATCTTCGCATTTTCAACTGAGATACTTGGTTTATCTCATTGGGATTGGTTGGACAGTGGGTGCAGCCCAAGGAGGGTAGGCTGAAGCAGGGTGGGGCATTGCTTCACCCAGTGAGAGCAAGGGGTTAGAGAATTCCCTCTCCTAGCCAAGGGAAGCCATTAGTGACTCTCCTTTGCACTCTGCCTCAGATACTGAACTTTTCTCATAGTCTTCAAAATCCACAGATCAAGAGATTCCCTCAGGTGCCTACAGCACCAGGGTCCTGGATTCCAGGACAAAACTAGGCAGCCATTTGGGAAGACACTGAACTAGCCACAGCAGTTTTTTTTTTTTTATATAACCCAGTGGTGCCTGGAATGCCAGAGAGACAGAACTGTTCACTCCCCTGGAAAGGGGGCTGGCTCGATGGGTCCCACCCGCATGAAGACCAGCAAGCTAAGATCCACTGGGTTGAAATTCTCGCAGCCAGCACAGCAGTCTGAGCTCAACCTAGGATGTTCAAGCTTGGTGGCGGAGGGGCATCCACCATTGCTGAGGCTTGAGTAGGCAGTTTTAACATCACAATGTAAACAAAGCCGCTGGGAATATCAAAAAGGGCAGAGCCCATGGCAGTTCAGCAAGGACCCTGCAGGCAGACTGTGTCACTAGACTCCCTCCTCGCTGGTCAGAGCATCTCTGAAAAAAGGCAGCAGCCCATCAGGGACTTATAAATGAAGCCGCCACCTTCCTGGGACAGAGCACCTGGGGAAAAAGGTGGTTGTGGGTACAGTTTTAGCAGACTTAAGTGACAATGCCTGGCAGCTCTGATGAGAGAAGTGGTTCCCCTAGCACAGTGTTTGAGCTCTGATAAGGGACAGACTGCCTACTCAAGTGGTTCCCTGATACCCGTGTATCCTAACTGGGAGACACCAGCCAGAAGGAGCTGACAGACACCTCATACAGGAGAGCTCTGGCTGGCATCTGGTAGGTATCCTCCTGGGATGAAACTACCAGAGGAAGGAGAAGGCAGCAACCTTTGCATTCTGTAGCCCCTGCTGGTGATTCCGAGGCAAGCAAGGTCTGGACCTCCAGCAAACTGCAGCAGACCTGCAGCAGAGGGGCCTGATTGTTAAAAGAAAAACTGACAAACAGAATAAAATAGTTTCAACATCAACAAAAAGGACATGAACTCAGAGACCCCATCCAAAAGTCACCATTCTCAAAGACCAAAGATAGATAAATCCATGAAGATGAAAAGAAGTCAGTGCAAAAAGGATGAAAATTCCAAAAATCAGAATGCCTCTTCTCCAAGGGATCACAACTCCTCACCAGAAAGGGAACAAAACCAGACGCAGAATGAGTTTGACAAATTGACAGAAGCAGGCTTCAGAAAGTGGGTAATAAAAACTTCTCTGAGCTAATGGAGCATGTTCTAACCCTATGCAAGGAAGCTAAGAACTTTAAAAAAGGTTAGACAAAATGCTAACTAGAATGAACAGTGTAGAGAAGAACATAAACAATCTGATGGAGCTGATAAACACAGTACAAGAACTTCATGAAACATACACAAGTATCAATAGCTAAATCAATCAAGTGGAAGAAAGGATATCGGAGATTAAAGATCAATTCAATGAAATAAAGTGAAAAGGCAAGATTGGAGAAAAAAAAGAGTGAAAAGAAAAGAACAAAGCCTCCAAAAAATATGGGATTAAGGAAAAAAACCAAATCTATGTTTAATCAGTGTACCTCAAAGTGACAGAGAGAATGAAAACAAGTTGGAAAACACTGTTCAGCATAATATCCAGGAGAACTTTCACAACCTAGCAAGGCAGATCAACATTCAAATTCAGGAAACACAGAAAACACCACAAAGATACTCCTCAAGAAGGGCAACCCCAAGACACATAATATCAGATTCACCAGGGTTGAAATGAAGAAAAATTTGCTAAGAGCAGCCAGAGAGAAAGGTCAGGTTACCCACAAAGGGAAGCCCATTAGACTCACAGTGGATCACTTGGCAGGAACCCTACAAGCCAGAAGAGAGTGGGGGCCTATATTCAACATTCTTAAAGAAGAAATTTTTCAACCTAGAATTTCATATCCAGACAAACTAAGTTTCATAACTGAAAGAGAAATAAAATACTTTATGGAAAATTAAATGGTGAGAAATTTTGTAAACACCAGGCCTGCCTAACAGGAGCTCCTGAAGGAAGCAGGAGCATGAAGATTCAAAACTCTGTGTTTGTTAGGATATTATTAAGTTGTATTCTTTCTCTTTCTTCCCTCTCATATGACTTTTACAATTAAATTGGTCCAGAGTTCCTTAGGAAAAATCCCATCACCATCACTATCTTTGAATAGCCTAGCAGGACCAGAGAGAAAGGAGGCCTAGGACAGGCAGTTTAGGAAGAAGGTTTCTCATTTGGTGTTTCAGTTGATGTCCCACAATATATATAATGGTTAAATATATAGAAGTCTATAATATGGCCCAGAGAAAAAGAGGTGAGCGAACAAGCCACTCCACCTTCCCTATAGCCTAGGCCAGTGGTTCTCAATGTTGCTTACCCAAGCCAATATAATCAGTGTTACCTGAGAACTTTGGAAATACAAATCCTCAGCCACTAGACCTACTGAATCAGAACTCTGGAGGTAGCAGCCAGAAATCTGTGTTTTAGCAAACTCCCCAGACAATTCTGATGCATACTCGAGTTTGAGAACCACTAGCCTAATGAGTCTTTAAAGTTTGAGTCTTTAAAGTTCAAACAATCTAGCTCAGTTCACCACAGTAGAACAATACATCATAATTTAGAGAGTCAAAGCACTAGACACTGCTGAAGCATGCATTTGCCTGGAGTGTTCCCTCTGTATCTACCCCTCAGTATTCTGCAGGATAGGATTCAAAGTTTGAGAAATTCCAATACTGGACATCTTAATTTATGGAACTGCAGACAGTGCTATAGGCCTCCCTGAAATGAGAATTTTCTCAAGCACTATAATGAAGAGTTGTATAATTTTTCAGCAGCATGCAGTTTTGATTCCAAACTCTTCTAATGGTCACTCACAGACAAGTAAATCATTGAGTCCCTAAAAACAATTCCTCAAATTCTCTCAAAGCAAAGGTACATAACCCCTATATTTTAGATGAAAGAATACTCCCCTAAGCTTATTTATAGGGTCTGAAACTTGGTGCCTCCCAAAATTCACACCTTGAAACCTAAGCCCAAGGTGATAATGTTAACAAGTGGAGCCTTTGGGAAGTAAGTAATGATGGCTTCATCCCCATAAATGGGATTAGTGCTCTTATAAAGGAGTCCGGAGCAAGCTCCCTTGACCCTTCCTTCTGCCATGTCAGGACACAACAAAAGGGTGCTATCTTTGGTGCAGAGAGTGCGCTTTCAACAAACTAAATCTGCTGACACCTTGATCTTGGACTTTCCAGCCTCAACAACTGTGAGCAATAAATTTCTACTGTTTATAAGTTACCCAGTAAAAGGTATTTCGTTATAGTATCCCTAGAAGACTAAAACACACACCTATACCAAGCAGAATTATGCACTCAATTTAGGAAAATAATACACATAAAAACAAAGCAAGACCATTAGAGTTATGGTGAAAGCAAGTGACTGGCAACATGGCCAGAGCCTATGTTTGCAGCTGAATATGCACACCTCATTAAAGAATCAAAGGCAGAGAGTTTTCAACCTATAGTGTTGACTTAGATGGAGGAAGTGACCAATCTCCATGCAGCTCTTCATTTTAAGGAGGTGAAGATAAAGGCAAGATTTTGGCAAACAATTCAACAATCTTCTCTTTGTAGCTAGGAAATGTGATTCATTCCCTGCAAGATCTCCCTGTTCTCATCAGGAACCAACATCCATGGCTCAACATTTTAGTTTATACTGAATCACTGTCTTTTGCTCAGGACCCCCCACTAACCTCAAAGTCTTTTCCATTTGGAATATGCTGTTCCTCCTATGCATTCATCTCTGTCTTGCTTTCATGAAGAAATTCCACCTCCAACTCTATGACTCAGTCATGAAACCCTGCTCTCACAAATTCTGATCTCTGTGTTGGTTGCATGAGAATTATTTAGTGGATTTGTTAATAATACAGATTTCCAACCTTACTCTCAGAGATTCTGTTTCACTGTTTGGAAAGTTCCTCATATTTTGACCGACAACAATGTTTTGATATAACTGACCTAAGTGACATCATCTGCTTAGATTCCCTAGCCAGATTATCTCAGACCAAAACCTCCACTTTTAACAAAGCCATTCCTCAACCCTCCAAAGGAAATGTTTACTTACCATCTGCACACAGGAACTAGACAGACATTTGATAACATGCTTTCGCTCTTTGGTATCTCTTAATTTTCCAAATTACATGGACTCTAGGCACAGGCTAGATACCTAGCGTATACTCAATAAAGACCTGGTATCTTGATTGCCATTTCACAGAAAAGGTAACCACATCTGCTAAACTCCTAGATGAAGGCCAAAAATACTAGAAAAGCTTCAGAAAGAATAGGCAGTAAAGTCAGTTAGAGATTTTGACAAATTCACGTGTCTATGAACCAGTTTTGGAAGACAGGAAAGGAGATTGTGACAATCGTTAGTCCTTCATGCCTTCTTATACATAGATGGAAATCTAAATAATTATAAGTTGCAACTTACTGAGCATTGACTATACCAAAGTAACAATCCCTGTTATGTGGTCCATTATATTCATATTATATACAAGTAAAATGATAGCAGAAAAGGTAAGTCTTTTTTTTTATTGTGCCTTAGGTTCTGGGGTACATGTGCAGATCATGCAATTATTGCATAGGTACATACATGGCAAGGTGGTTTGCTGCCTCCATCTCCCCATCACCTATATCTGGTCTTTCTCCCCATATTATCCCTCCACAACCTACCCACCCACTACTGTCCTTCCACTAGCCCTCCCAACAGACCCCAGTGTGTGATGCTCCCCTCCCTGTGTCCATCTGTTCTCATTGTTCAACACCCGTCTATGAGTAAGAACACTTGGTGTTTGATTTTCTGTTCTTGGGTCAGTTAGCTGAGAATGATGATTTCCAGATTTATCGATGTCCCTACAAAGGACACGAACTCATCGTTTTTTATGGCTGCATAGTATTCCATGATGTATATGTGCCACATATTCCTTGTCCAGTCTATTATCAATGGGCATTTGGGTTGGTTCCAGGTCTTTGCAATTGTAAACAGTGCTGCAGTGAACAAACGTGTGCATGTGTCTTTATGATACAATGATTTATAATCCTTTGGGTATATGCCCAGTAATGGAATTGCTGAGTCAAATAAAACTTCTATTTCTAGATCCTTCACGAATCACCACACTGTCTTCCAGAATGGCTGAACTAATTTCACTATGACCAACGGTGGAAAAGCATTCCTATTTCTCGGAATGCCCTCCAGCATCTGTTGTTTGCAGATTTTTTAATCATCGCCATTTTAACTGGTGATAGATGGTATCTCAATGTGGTTTTGATTTGTATTTCTCAATGACCAGTAACGATGAGCTTTTTTTCGTTTGATTGTTGGCCTCATATGTTTCTTCTTTTGAAAAGTGTCTGTTCATATCCTTCGCCCACTTTTGAATGGGTTTGTTTGATTTTTTTCTGTAAATCTGTTTTAATTTTTGTAGATTCTGGATATTAGCCCTTTGTCAGATGGACAGATTGCAAATATATTTTCCCATTCTGTTGGTTTCCATTTCACTCTAATGATTATTTCTTTTGCTGGACAGAAGCTCTGGAGTTTAATTAAGTCCCATTTATCTATTTTGGCTTTTTTTGCCAACGCTTTTGGTGTTTTAGTCATAAAGTTCTTGCCTATGCCTATGTCCTGAATGGTTTTGCCTAGGTTTTCTTCTAGGGTTTTTATGGCATTAAGTCTTATGTTTAAGTCTTTAATCCATCTGGAGTTAATTTTAGCATAAGGTGTCAGGAAGGGGTCCAGTTTCTGCTTTCTGCACATGGCTAGCCAGTTTCCCCAGTTTTCCCAGCACCATTTATTAAACAGGGAATCCTTTCCCCATTACTTCTTTTTGTCAGGTTTGTCAAACATGGTTGTAGATGTGTGGCATTGCCTCTGAGGCCTCTGTTCTGTTTCATTGGTCTATATCTCTGTTTTGGTACCAATACCATGCTGTTTTGATTACTGTAGCCTTGTAGTATAGTTTGAAGTCAGGCAGCGTGATGCCTCCAGCTATGTCCTTTTTGCTTAGAACTATCTTGGCTACACAGGCTCTCTTTTAGTTCTATATGTAGTTTAAGGTGTTTATTTTTCCATTTCTGTGAAGAAGATCACTGGTAGCTTGATGGGGATAGCATTGAATCTATAAATTACTTTGGGCAGTATGGCCATTTTCATGATATTGATTCTTCCTAACCATGAGCATGAAATGTTTTTCCATCTGTTTGTGTCCTCTCTTATTTCCTTAAGCAGTGGTTTGTAGTTCTCCTTGAAGAGGTTCTTTACATCCTTTGTTAGATGTATACGTAGGTATTTTATTCTCTTTGTAGCAATTGTCAATGGGAGTTCACTCTTGATTTGGCTCTCTGTTAGTCTCTTATTGGTGTATAGGAATGCTTGTGATTTTTGCACATTGATTTTGTATCCTGAGACTTTGCTGAAGTTGCTTATCAGTTTCAGGAGATTTTGGGCTGAGACGATGGGGTCCTCTAAATATACAATCATGTTGTCTGCAAATAGAGACAATCTGAATTCCTCTTTTCCTAATTGAATACCCTTTTTCTTCTTGCCTAATTGCTCTGACTAGAACTTCCAATACTATATTGAATAGGAGTGGTGAGAGAGGGCATCCTTGTCTAGTGTCACATTTCAAAGGGAATGCTTCCAGTTTTTTCCCATTCAGTAAGATATTGGCCAGTGGGTTTGTCATAAATAGCTTTTATTATTTTGAGATAGGTTCCATCGAAATCTAGTTTACTGAGAGTTTTTAGCATAAAGGACTGTTGAATTTCGTTGAAGCCCTTCTCTAAATCTATTGAAACAATCGTGGTTTTTGTGTTTGATTCTCTTTATGTGATGGATTATGTTTATGAATTTGCATATGTTGAACCAGCCTTGCGTCCCTGGGATGAAGCCTACTTGGTCTTGATGGATAAACTTGTTGATGTGCTGTTGCGATCAGTTTGCCAGTATTTTATTGAAGATTCCTGCATCTAATTTCGTCATGGATATTGACCTAAAGTTTTGGTTTTTTGTTGTGTCTCCACCAGGTTTTGCTATCAGGATGATGTTGGTCCCATAAAATAATTTGGGAAGGATTTCTCTTTTTGTATTGTTTAGAATAGTTTCAGAAGTAGTGGCAACAGCTCCCCTTTGTACACCTGGTAGAATTCAGCTGTGAACCCATCTGGACCTGGACTCATTTTGGTTGATAGGCTATTAATTGCTGCCTCAACTTCAGCCCTTGTTACTGGTCTATTCAGGGTTTCAAATTCTTCCTGGTTTAGGATTGGGAGGGTGGAAGTGTTCAGGAATTTATCCATTTCTTCCAGGTTTACTGGTTTATGTGCACAGAGTTGTTTGTAGTAATTTCTGATGATAGTTTGTATTTCTGTGGAATTGGTGGTGATATCCCTGGTATCATTTTTTATTGCATCTTTTTAACTCCTCTCTCTTTTCTTTTTTATTAAACTGGATAGCAGTCTGTCTATTTTGTTGATCTTTTCAAAAAACAAGCTCCTGGATTTATTGTTTTTTTTTGAAGGGCTTTTTTTTTCTCTAGCTCCTTCAGTTCTGCTCTGATCTAAGTTATTTCTTGTCTGCTGCTAGCTTTTGAGGTTTTTTTTAATCTTGCTCTTCCAACTTTTTCAATTTTGACAATAGGGTGTCGAATTTAGATTTTTCCTTGCTTCTCATGTGTGCATCTACTGCTATGAATTTCCCTCTAGACACTGCTTTATATGTGTCCCAGAGCTCCTGGCACGTTGTGTCTTTGTTCTCATTGGTTTTGAAGAACATCTTTATTTGTGCTTTCATTTCATTGTTTATCCAGTTGAACTTCAGGAGCCAGTTGTTCAGTTTCCATGAAGTTGTGCAGTTCTGAGTGAGTTTCTTAATCCTGAGTTCTAATTTTATTGCACTGTGGTCTGAGAGAGTGTCATTATTTGCATTATTTTGCATTTGCTAAGGAGTATATTTCTTCCAATTATGTGGTCAATATTAGAGTAGATGTGATGTGGTGCTGAGAAGAAGGTATATTCTGTGTATTTGGGGTGGAGAGTTCTGTAAATGTCTATTAGGTTTGCTTGGTCCAGATGTGAGTTCACATCTGGGATATCCTTGTTAATTTTCTGTCCCATTGATGTCTAGTATTGACAGTGGGGTGTTAAAGTCTCCTGCTATTATTGTGTGAGAATTAAATCTCTTTGTAGGTCATTAAGAACTTGCTTTATATACCTGGGTGCTCCTGTATTGGGTGTGTGTATATTTAGGATTATTAGTACTTCTTGATGCATTGATCCTTTTACCATTATGTAATGCCCTTCTTTGTCTCTTTTGATCTTTGTTGGTTTAAAGTTCATTTTATCATAGACTAGGATTGCAACTCCTGCTTTATTTTTTTGCTCTCCATTTGCTTGGTAAACCCTCCTCCATCCATTTATTTTGAGCCTATGTGTGTCCTTACATGTGAGATGGGTTTTCTGAATGCAGCACACCGATGGGTCTTGACTTTTTATCCAATTTGCCAATCTGTGTCTTTTGATTGGTGCATTTTGTCCATTTATATTTTAGGTTAATATTGTTATGTGTGAATTTGATCCTGCCATTTTGATGCTAGCTGCTTGTTTTCCCCATTAGTTGACGCTATCTCTTCATTGTGTTAATGGTCTTTACCATTTGATACATTTTTGTAGTGACTGATACTGGTTGTTCCTTTCCATGTTTAGTTGTTCTTTGAGGAGCTCTTGTAAAGCAGGCCTAGTGGTGAGGAAATCTCTCAGCAATTGCTTGTGCATATAGGATTTTATTTGTCCTTTGCTTTAGAAGCTTAGTTTGGCTGGATATGAAATTCTAGGTTGAAAGTTCTTATCTTTAAGGTTGTTGAATGTTGGCCCCCACTCTCTTCTGGAATGTTGGATTTCTGGGCTTCCCTTTGTGGGTAACCCAACCTTTCTCTCTGGCTGCCCTTAGCATTTTCTCCTTCATTTCAACCCTGGTGAATCTAATGATTATGTGCCTTGGGGTTGCTCTCGTTGAGGAATAGCTTTGTGGTGTTCTCTGTATTTCCTGGACTTGAATGTTGGCCTGCCTTGCTAGGTTGGGGAAGTTTTCCTGGATAATATCCTGAAAAGTGTTTTCCAGCTTCGATTCATTCTCTCTGTCACATTCACGTACACCTATCAAGTGTAGATTAGGTCTTTTCACATAATCCCATATTTCTTGGAGGCTTTGTTAATTTCTTTACACTATTTTTCTCTAATCTTGCCTTCTTGTTTTATTTCATTGAGTTGATCTTCAATCTCTGATATCCTTTCTTCTGCTTGGTCAATTCGGCTATTGAAACTTGTGTATGCTTTGCGAAGTTCTCATGCTGTGTTTTTCAGCTCCATTAAGTTATTTATGTGCTTCTCTAAGTTGGTTACTCTATTTAGCATTTCGCCTAACCTTTATTCAAGGTTCTTAGTTTCCTTGCATTGGCTTAGAACATGTTCCTTTAGCTCAGAGAAGTTTGTTATTACCCACCTTCTGAAGCCTGCTTCTGTCAATTCATCAGACTCATTCTCCATCCAGCTTTGTTCCCTTGCTGGTGAGGAGTTGTGATCCCCTGGAGGAGAAGAGCATTCTAGTTTTTGATGTTTTCATCCCTTTGCATTGGTTTCTTCCCATCTTCATGGATTTATCTACCTGTGGTCTTTGTAGTTGATGACTTTCAAATGGGATCTCAAGTAGACATTCTTTTTGTTGATGTTGAAGCTATTTCTTTCTGTTTTTTTTTTTTTTTTAGTTTTCCTTCTAATAGTCAGGCACTTCTGCTGAAGGACTGCTGGAGGTCCACTCCAGACCCTGCTTGCCTGGGAATCACCCACAGGGGCTGCAGAACAGTAAGCGTTGCTACCAGTTTCCTCTTCTGTTATCTTTGTCCCAGAAGGGTACTCGCCTGATGTCAGCTAAAAGTCTCCTTTATGAGGTGCCTCTTTGAATCTATGGGGGTCGGGTGCCCCTTGAGGAGACAGTCTGTCCCTTATAAGAGCTCAATTGCTGTCCTAGGAGCTCTGTTGTTCCATTCAAAGCTGCTGGGCAGGTACGTTTAAGTCTGCCACAGCAGAATTCATAACTGACTCTTTTTCCACGTGCTCTGTCCTGGGAAGGTGGGGTTGTATTTATAAGTTCCTGATGTGCTGCTTTCTTTTTTCAGAGATGTCCTGCACAGCAAGGAGGTAGTATAGTCACAGTCTGCCAGCAGAGGCGTTGCTGAGCTGCTGCAGCCTCTGCCCAGCTGCTGTGCAATCTTTTTTGCAGTTTTGTTTACATAGGTACAGTTAGAACTGCCTCAGTAATGGCAGTCTGCCTCAGTAATGGTGGACTGCCTCAGTAATCATGGACAGCCTCAGTAATGGTGGACTGCCTTGGTAGTGGTAGACTGCCTCAGTAATACTGGATGCCCTTCCTTCCACAAAGCTGGACTGTCCCAGGTCCAGGTGCCCTTGCTGCAAAAGTCTCAATCCAGAGCATTTCCGATTGCTGGTCTCTGTGCGGGTGGGACCTGCTGAGCCAGATCACCTGGCTCCCTGCCTTGAGCCTCCTTTTTTCAGTTAAATGGGCAGTTCTTTCTCCAAGGTGTTCTAGGCACCAGTTAAAATGGCCACCCAGATTTGTGTGAGTTTTTGTGTGGAAACCCACGGTGCTGGCTGAAACAGCCATGCTGGAAACTTGTGCTTTTTGGCTCAGAAATCTCCTGGTCTGTGCAGTACAAACTGCAGGAGAGCACAGTATCTGAACTGGAGTGCTGGAGTGGATGGAAAAGACCCCAGTAGCCTCCTTTGTGTAGGGAGGGGGGTCCTCCAGGAATTGCACTTCCTGAGTGAGGCAGTGCCCTACCCTGCCTCGGCTCACCCTTCTTTGGCTACATCCATGTGCAAACAGTCCCATTGAGGTTCACCTGATATCTCGTTTGGAAATGCAGTGATAACTCACCCTCTGCATTGCTCTCACTGGGAACTGCACTCCAGAGCTGTTGCTATTTGGCCATCTTGGATCGTCCATTCAGGTAAATCATTTTTTTAAGTCACATAGCTAGTAGGCAATATTCCTTACTAGCTGAGTCAGTCTTCCAACAAAATAAGTCTCTTTCCATGGCCCAGGACATATTACTACTGCGATGACATGAAAGTCCTTTAGAAATGCAGGTTCTTTTCTTCATCTTTTGACTGGCATGCTATGCAACAGACTCGCTTCTTCTAGAAGAAGGTATTAATCAGATCAGCATAACTCTAGAGGGAAACGAGTTTCACCTGCAGAATGGCACCCTGGGAAAAGGTAGAGCCTAGAAATCTCCACCTAGAGACAAAGCATGATGAAAATGCACAGCCACACAGGTTCATCTACTCAAGATATCCTTCTTTGCTAGCCATACTTTGGACTATTGGACTAAATGGTGTTGTTTTAAGCCCTTCCAGGAAGCCTGGTGTGTGCATGCATATCTGTGTCTTTGTGTGTCTGTGTGTGTGTTTTAGGGGTGGGAGGTAGGAAAGGGGAGATCTCAGAATAGGAATACAATCCTTTTGATTATCAGCCATTCATCTTGTCAAAGAACAAAGGTATTTCTTACAACAGACTTTCCAGTCTCAGTCTTCTTTTCTCCACATTTACATAATCTACTTCACTTTCCAGTGTAATTCAAAGAGGGAGTGAGGATAAGTAAGAATAGCAGCTACAAAACATTGCTTTTAGGGGATTGCAAATAGAACTACCTGCAAAGAACAGCAGGCAGTATTTTGTCTCATTTTTCCTACAGTGGGGAACCTGAGACTCAACTAACATGACTCAGAACTTATCTAAATATTGTCTACTCCAATAGCTTCTTAATACTAAAAGCTCAAGGCATAAAAGTATAACACAACTTTAAATATCTTTAGCAATGCTATCCTAAAGAAAATACTAAACATTTAATACCATAGAAATATATGACCTTTTCTTTGTGAAAGGAAATAGCACCTTTCAATTGCCCTCTGACATTTCAGAGAAGAAAATAAGGGTTTTTCATCAAGAATAATGAACAACAGAAAGGATTTCAAGGGTACATGTATTTCTATTCCTCAGTTTGAAAATAGAAATTCTTTTTTTAAAATCTAGGAACATTTACCATTTTTTTAAAAGTCTGGTTGGATCTTTAAAAGTTTTTCTGCTTCAAAAAATTGATATGTAAAATAACATACTTTTTGATGTGGAAATTGTAGATGTTATATTTTCACTGTCATTACACATTTATTAAATAAAATTTTATGCTCCTGGACCCTGGCTTGAAAAATGAATTGGTTGTGTGCATTAGACTTTTTATTTTCTCTTAGTCATAAAAACTAGGTTGCTTTCTCACCAATACAGATTTTTATTGATTTTTTTGTTGAGTCTATATATTTTCCATGTCAACAACCCTTGACGTGAATGTTTCTCTACTTCTGCTATAGATGGATCAAAGCCCAAACAGTGGGTTTGCTTCTGATTTGTCATAAGCACAAATGAAGTGAGAGAAAAATGTCTGGAGGAAAAAATAAGCAAGCATCTTATTTTGGTGTTCAGTAGAGAAAACATTAGAGGCAGCACTGTATAGTAGAAAGAATACAGCACAAAGAGTCTGGTGACATGGGCTCTAGTCCTAGTTCTGCCACTCACTGGTAGTATCATCTAATATATAGTACTTTCTTCCTTTCTATATGGTTTATTTTTCTTCTTTAAAAATGAGGTGAAGGTGAGCCAAGAAAATGGAAGGAAAAGAAAGGAAATGAGAGGTGATTAGACTAGGAGGTATCTAAAATCAAGCTCTAACATTTATTAAGGCCTCAGAATTTAAGATCAAGCAGAAAAAGAAGAGAAAGAAAGTTCACCCTAAACACACTAGGTGCACTTTAGGCAAAGAAAAAATAGCTCCTAACCTCCATTTGCAGGTTCCAAAAAAGATCCCACAGGCCTATAGGTATCCATTTTCTTAAAGTAACCGGACTTCAACATGCCCTCTAGCCAAACTTGACAAGGCCAGGGGGATCTGATAGTGACTTTTTCTAATTCCTGCTACTTATGTATTTCCTATTGAATAATTTGCTGCCAAATCCAACTGGAATAGCCTTCAGTATAACAAAGTGAGCTGTCCAGAATTTCTCAAAAGAAATTAGCACATTATCTCCTTTGCTGTAACTCTGCCAAGATTCTTCTCTCCACTCTGTAGTTCAACAGTTCTTATGTCAGTTCCTGCCCAGTGATGGGTAGCCCACATGTCAGTCAGCATGACTTTTTATTGGCACTGTCCTCTTTTCCTATTGGAAATCATGAATCTATTAATTTCTTGAAAAAAGAGATCAAAATATAGTTTAAATGGAAGGGGTTTCTCCTTTTGCTACCACATAAACTGATGGGTAGAGAGTTTTCAGGTATAAAAATTTATTTGTAAGTTGAGGGACAAGCAGTGCTGGGGTAAAGGAAAGGACATAGACCTTTACATTCCCAGGGTAACTTTCCCTCTAGTTAGCCCTCAGTCTCAGACCGTAGGGGCATTCCAAATAGGTGGTCAGAGTATTTGTCATTTGGAGTTGCATACTGATATGGTTTTGCTGGGTCCCCACCCAATTCTCATCTTGAATTGTAGTTCCCATAAACCCCACATGTCATGAGAGGGACCACATAGGAGGTGACTTAATCATGGGGGCAGTTACCACCATGCTGCTGTTCTCATGATAATGAGTGAGTTCTCACAAGATCTGATGGTTTAATAATTTGCTCAGTACTTTCCGTTGCTGCCACCATGGGTTTGCTTTCTGTTCTGCCATGGCTGTAAGTTTCCTGAGGCCACTCCAGCCATGCTAAACTGAGTCAATTAAACCTCTTTTTTTTTATCAATTACCCAGTCTCGAGTATGTCATTATTAGCAGCATGAGAATGGATTAATACAGTAAATTGGTACCAGGAGTGGGGTGCTGATGTAAAAATACCTGAAAATGTGGAAGAGACTTTGGAACTGGGTATCAGGCAGAGATTGGAACACTTTGGAAGGCTCAGAAGAAGACAGAAAAATGTGGGAAAGTTTGGAATTTCCTAGAGATTTGGAGGACTCAGAAGACAAAAAAAGATGTGGGAAAGTTTGAAACTTCCTAGAGACTTTTTGAACGATCTGAAATGCTGATGGTAACATGGACAAAAAATTCCAGGCTGAAGTGGTCTCAGATGGAGATGAGGAACTTGTTGGGAACTGGAGCAAAGGTAACTGCTGTTATGATTTAGCAAAGATACTGGTGGAATTTTGCCCCTGCTCTATAGATCCATGGAATTTTGAACTTGAGAGAGATTTAGGGTACCTAGCAGAAGAAATTTCTAAGCAGCAAAGCATTTAAGAAGACGCAGAGCATAAAAGTTTGGAAAATTTGCACCCTGATGATTCTATAGAAAAGGAAAAAAAAAATTCTGGGTAGAAATTCAAACAGGCTGCAGAAATTTGCATAAGTAACAGGGAGCCAAATGTTCATCACCAAGACAATGGGGCAAATATCTCCAGGACATGTCAGAGACTTTGCAGCAGCCCCTACCATCACAGACTTGGAGGCCTAGGATGAAAAAAATGGTTTTGTGGGCCGAGCCCAGGGCCTCCCTGCTGTATGTAGCCTAGCGACTTGGTGCCCTGCATCTTAGCTGCTTCACTTCCAAATGTGGCTAAAAGGCACCAAGGTACAGCTCAAGCCATGGCTTCAGAGCATGCAAACCCCAACCCCTGACATATTCCATGTAGTGTTGAGCCTATGGGTTCACAGAAGTAAAGAACTGAGGTTTGGGAACTTTCACCTGATTTCAAAGAATGTATGCAAAGGCCTGGATGTCCAGGCAAAAGCTTGCTGAAGGGGCAGGGCCCTCATGGGGGACCTTTGCTAGGGCAGTGCAATAAAGAAATGTGAGGTTGGCATCCCAATGCAAAGTTTCCACTGGGGCACAGCCTAGTGGAGCTGTGAGAAGAGGGGCACCATCCTCCAAACCCCAGAATGGTAGGTCCACTGACAGCTTGCACTATGTGCCTTAGAAAGCCCCAGACACTCAATACCAGCCAGTGAAAGCATCCAGGAAGGAAGCTGTACACTGCAAAGTCACAGGGGCAGAGCTGTGCAAGGCCATTAGAGCTCATCTCTTGCATTGGTATGCCCTAGATATGAGACATGGAGTCAAAGGAGACCATTTTGGAATTTTAAGGTTAATGGCTGCCCTGCTGGATTTCAGACTTGCATGGGTCCTGTAACCACTTCATTTTGGTCAATTTCTCCCATTTGAAATGAGTGTATTTACCCACTGCCTATACTTCCACTGGGTTTAAAAAGTCACTAATTTGCTTTTGATTTTACAGACTGATAGGCAGAAGGAACTTGCTTTGTCTCAGATGCGACTTTGGACATATACTTTTGAGTTAATGCTGAAATGAGTTAAGATTTTTGGGGACTGTTGGAAGGGCATGATTATGTTTTGAAATGTGAGGACATGAGATTTGGGTAGGGCCAGGGGTGGAATCATATGATTTGGCTGTGTCCCTACCCAAATCTCATCTTGAATTATAGTTTGCACAATTCCCATGTATTGTCAGAAATAACTGGTGGGAGGTTACTGAATCATTAGGTTGCTACCATCATGCTGTTCTCATGATAATGAGTGACTTCTCATGAGATCTGATGGTTTTATAAGGGGCTTTTTTCCCTTTTGCTCAGGACTTCTCCCTGCTGCCACCATGTGAAGAAGGACGTTTCTGCTTTCCATTCCACCATGATCGCAAATTATCTAAGGCCGCCCCAGTCATGCTGAACTGTGAGTCAATTAAACCTCTTTCCTTTATCAATTACCCAGTCTTAGATATGTCCTTATACCAATGTGAGAATTAACTAATACAGTGGGATTCTACTTGGCTGTGGGAAAATAAAAAAGAAATTCTGCCATTTGAAGAAGTTGGATCAGGCTGAATTTATGGATTTGGTCCCACTAAGTAGGGACTCTGCATTCAATGTTGCAGCTTGTGGAGTTAAAAAACATTCTAATAGTTTATTTGCTTGGTTAGCTGAAATATAGATTAAAAGATGTCACACTGTGAGTGAGCTGATAATGGCTCATCTCCCTTGATTTAAGGTACGTGAAGGGATCCAAAAGGGTTTATGGTAGACTGGATTAGTCACTTTAGACCTACTCATCCCAGGTAGGAAGGTCCAGGAGATATACTCTTGACCAATGCCTTGTGAAATAGATTTGTGAGGGCAACACTTGCATCTTTGAAGGTCCCTGTAATTACTCTTCTCTGAATGTCAGATCTAATAGTAGGAACCACAGTCACTCAGCTACAAAGTTTAAATACAATGGGAATAATTAAATCCAAAGGTGGCAGGGGCCAAGTTGCAGCACTCAACTGTCAAACACAAGGTGGGCGTAGCTACTGTAATGGATAGCAGAGGCAAAGCAGCAATCAGAATAGTCTGACTCCTGTAGAGCTCTGGCACTGGCTAGTTAATCATGGTGTCCCTACAAGTGAAATTAAATAGAAAGCCTACTACATTTCAACTTAATTTATATAAGCAGAAAACTTCTAGTTCAAATGAACAAAAGAACAAAAGACTAATTTGAATTATAAAAACAGACAGTTGTGGCCCCTCAGTCTATTTCTAGACTTCAGCCAGTATACAGAATCAGAATACCTTGAATGAAGAGGAGGCTGGTTCCCTTGAGGAAGGATCCGACTACATTACTGACAATTTATGCAGTGAATCTTTCTCCCATCCTTCCCCAAGGACACCTCCAGCCCTTTACCTGGGTAACTATGTATTGGGGAAAGGGAAATTGTCAGACATTTCAGGCACTACTGGACACTGGCTCTGAGCTGACATTGATTCCAGGGGACCCAAAACATCATTGTGGTCCTCCAGTTAAAATAGGGGCTTATGGAGGTCATATAATTAATGGAGTTTTGTGTCAGGTCCAGCATACAGTGGATCCAGTGGCTCTCTGGAATCATCCTTTGGTCATTTCCCAAGTGCCAGAATGCATAATTGGCATAGAAATACTTTGGCAGCTGGTAGAACACCCACATTGGCTCCCTGACTGGTAGGGTGAGGGCTACTATGGTGGGAAAGGCCAATGGAAGCTATTAGAGCTTCATCTACCTAGAAAAATAGTAAATCAAAAACAGTATTTCATCCCTGGAGGGATTGCGGAGATTAGTGTCACCATCAAGGACTTGAAAGGGGCAGGGGTGGTGATTCCCTCCACATCCCCATTCAACTCTCCCATCTGGCTGGTGCAAGAGACAGAAGGATCTTGAAGAATGGCAGTGAATTATCATAACCTTAACCAAGTTGTGACTCCAATTGCACCTGCTGTAACAGATGTGGTTTCATTGCTTGGGCAAATTAATACATCTCCTGGTACCTGGTATGCAGCCATTGACTTGGTAAATGCCTTTTTATCCATTTCTGTCCATAAGGCCCAGTAGAAGCAATGTGCCTTCAGCTGGAAAGGCCAGCAATATACATTTACTGTCCTACCTCAGGGGTATATCAATTCTCCTGCTTTGTATCATAATCTTATTAGGAGAGACTTTGATTGTTTTTCACTTCTGCAAGATATCACACAGTTTTGAGTGGGGGTTGGATCATGAGAAGACTGCAACAGGTCCAGGCTGCTGTGCAAGCTGCTCCACCACTTGGACCATAGGATGCAGTAAATCCAATGGTGTTTGAGTGTCACTGGCAGATAGGGATGCTGTTTGGAGCCTTTGGCGGGCTCCCATAGGTGAATCACAGCAGAGGCCTGTCGAATTTTAGAGCAAGACCCTGCCATCTTCTGCAGATAACTACTTTCCTTTTGAGAGACCGCTCTTGGCCTGTTACTTAGCTTTGGTAGAAACTGAACGTTGGACTATGGATCATCAAGTCATCTTCTGACCTGAACTGCCTACATCAAGGGAAATAATTAAGTCTCGAGGTTTTCTGGGATATAATTGGGTCATGAGGGTATGAATGGAATTAGTGCTCTTATAAAATAAGCCTGAGAGGGCTTGTCCATTCCTTCTGCCATGTGAGGAAACAGCAAGAAAGTGGCATTTATGAAGCAGAGTGTGAGTCCTCACCAGACAGCTCCAAATGGCCTCACTAGCTCAAATAGACTGTGGTTTTACATTTCCATGAGGAAAAGAAAATATGGTAATTAATTAGTTACAAAATGGGAAACTCAAGCAGTTCAAAACACAAGAAAAATTATGTTCATTTTCTACTTCCAAACCAGTGTCAGATACAAGCTAGGAACTCAAGACAGAATGATGGTGTCTACAGTAGAGTGGGGAAAGGGTCCCCTTCTTTCCCAGATGAACGTATAGGTGAATGTCTAACCTTCCCATTGAGATGACACCCTGTTTGAGATCTGAAATTTTCCCATTCTCCTCTCTATACCACAGCATAATTTCCCAAGCACAACTAAAGTATCAGGTGAAATGTTGGCTCTCTGTGAGCTACTCACCAAATCACCTGATGGGAATCTAGTCTTCCAATCCATTTGTAAGACAACTTGCTCCCGAGAAGGTCACAATTTTCTTCTTTACTACCTCATAGATTGCCTGGGTCAGTAGGCAATTAGACCTGTTGTAGTCTAACTTAGTGGGCGAAGCTGAGACTTACACATAGAGATAACTGGTAAACAAGTTTAACATATTTTTATTAATTCATTTGACATGTATTTATTGAGCACACACTATGTGAATATGAAAGCCATGGTCCCTGCTCTCATAGATCTGACTTTGGGTCACTAATTTTTAAAAGTAACCAAAGATATATAATCCTTTGGATATATACCCAGTAATGGGATTGCTGGGTCAAATGGAATTTCTATTTCTAGGTCCTTGAGGAATCACTACACTGTCTTCCACAATGGTTGAACTAGTTTACATTCCCACCAACAGTGTAAAAGTGTTCCTATTTCTCCACATCCTCTCCAGCATCTGTTGTCTCTAGATTTTTTAATGAATGCCATTCTAACTGGCATGAGATGGTATCTCAATGTAGTTTTGATTTGCATTTCTCTAATGACCAGTGATGATGAGCATTTTTTCATATGTTTATTGGCCTCATGTATGTCTTCTTTTGTAAAGTGTCTGTTCATATCCTTTGCCCACTTTTGAATAGGTTTGTTGTTTTCTTGTAAATCTATTTTAGTTCTTTGTAAATTCTGGATATCAGCCCTTTGTCAGATGGGTAGATAGCAAAAATTTTTTCCCATTCTATTGGTTGTCGATTCACTCTAATGATTGTTTCTTTTGCCGTGCAAAAGCTGTGGAGTTTTATTAGGTCCCATTTGTCTATTTTGGCTTTTGTTGTCAATGCTTTTGGCGTTTTGGTCATGAAGTCCTTTCCTACGACACATGCACACGAATGTTCATTGCAGCACAGTTTACAATAGCAAAGACCTGGAACCAACCCAAATGCCCATCAATGATAGACTGGACAGGGAAAATGTAGCACATATACACCATGGAATATTATGCAGCCATCAAAAATGATGAATTCATGTCCTTTGTAGGCACATGGATGAACCTGGGAACCGTCATTCTCCAGCAAACTGATACAAGAACACAAAATCAAACACCACATGTTCTCACTCATAGGTGGGTGTTTAACAATGAGAACACATGAACAC
>PVKP010020624.1:0-12645 GCA_004027715.1 Plecturocebus donacophilus
CCCCTCCCGGATAATGACAACCATCTGCATGTCTTTAGGGTACCTGATTGTGTTTCTGGTTTTGCCATTTTTCTTATCTGCTACCTGAGCTTGTATCCCGAGAACTTTCTGTTCCCTTTCATGTATAAGACAATGGTATTTGCTTCTGTAATTACCATGGTATTTGTTTCTGTAATTACTATAGGCAAAAAATATATATGCTAACCATGTGCAAAATAAAGTTGCTGTTTAAGCATTGTTGTTCAAGTATTGCTTATTCAGCCCTCCAGACCCTGGAGGGGTCTACCTTTTCTTCCGTGCACTCCCCTATTCAGGTTGGGACCCTCTTGCTGGCCAAGAGTCCCCGGCAGACGTGCCAGCTTCTCGGGAACCCAGAACAAAAAATATATATAAGAAACAAGAAAGTCATGGGTCTAGCATAAGTACCAGGCAAGTAGAAACAGAGAATTTGGATGGGGAGATTCTGAACCGTAAGCCACAATATATTACAGTAATCAATTCAATACAAAGTAGAAAGTATAGATTGACAGCTTTGCACAGTGGCGGTATTGTAGTCAACAAGGTTTATCCAAGGCACAATTATTGCTAATTGAAAACTTTTCCCAATACCCCGCTAGGATGAGGTGAAATGTAGCCGACACTGGCAATTTTTGGCAGTCTCTACAGGTACTATATTATTATTTTTTTAAAAAAAAAGAAAGTATAGATTTGCATCAGCATTTTGGAGGATTTTTGCTTTCTAAAATATCAGACATCCAGCTGGGTGTGGTGGCTCACATTTGCAATCCCAGCACTTTGGGAGTCCAAGGTGGGTAGATTCACCTGAGGTCAGGAGTTTAAGACAAACCTTATCAGTATGGTGAAACCCCATCTGTACTAAAAATACAAAAATTATCCAGGTGTGGTGGCCTGCACCTGTAGTCTCAGCTACTGCGGAGACTGTGAGAGAACTGCTTGAATCTAGGAGGCAGAGGTTGTATCCAGCTGACATCATGCCACTGCACTCCAGCCTGGGCAACAGAGTGAGATTCTGTCTCAAAAATAAAAATAAAAATAAAAATGACAGAAAATTAGACACCTTATTAAAATAATTTGTCTTCATCCAATATTGATTTTTTATTCTGAAAAGTTACAAACTCATACTCAAATAATTTCCTTATGCCTAAGTTTTACATTTAGACTAACAAATGTGTATGTTTAACTCTATGTAAATGAAAGCTAAAAGTCTGTGTGTTTGCAAACATACAGGCACATATTCAAAGAAAAATACATAAGAAATTTTAAAACATATTTATTTAGGACTCATATGTGTAAATTTTATAGTTGTGTATAATTTTTAGTATTACAAAAATGATTCTGTAGTCAATAACAATAAATTGTAGTTAAAAATAACTAAAACTGTAGAACTGAACTGATTGTAATGCAAAAAAAAAAAATTCTAGAGGTGATCAATACCTCATTTAACTTAATGTAATTATATATAGTATACCTCTATCAGAATATGTATATATAAAAAATACATACAAACAAAAATTAACATAAGTAAATTTAAATGTAAAAAAAACAGAGTAACAATTTTACCTACGGGAATAATATTCCTTATTTGCAGTTTTAAGCCACTGGCAAAAAAGATTACTAGAGATGTTAGTCCATTATTTAACCAAATAGTGTATTCTTATCATCTTTTACTTACAGCCTTGAGTAAGGGGGACTAGGTTAAAGAAAGTGGAATAATAAGAATTAATTTAATGCACCATATTTAACGTGAAAAATGTTGACTTTAAGAAATTAAGTTGACACATAATCTGAAATTGTTAACATGTACTACATTTTGTTTCATAAAAGTACAATTAGTGAAATATTTTACTAGTAATTTATTTTAATTTTTTTTTTTTTTAGATGGAGTCTCGCTCTGTCACCCAGTCTAGAGTACAGTGGCACAATCTCGGCTCACTGTAACCTCCGCCTCCTGGGTTCAAGTGATTCTTCTGCCTTAGCTTCCCGAGTACCTGGGACTACAGGTATGCATCACCAAGCCCTGCTAATTTTTGTATTTTTAGTAGAGACGGGGTTTCACCACATTGGCCAGGCTGGTTTCAAACTCCTGACCTAGTGATTCACCCACGTCGGCCTTCCAAAGTGCCACAATTACCGGTGTAAGCCACTGCACCAGGCCAATTTAATTTTAACTAAAACTAAAAATATTTGTCTCTTAATATAAAGCACAAGAATATTACTCTGCACACTTACCTGATGCATCACTCAATATTGTAAGTTAACCACAAAGAATCTCTTAACTTAGATTTTCATCATGCACCTCACATTTTAATGTACTCACTCTTTCATAAAAGAGGTCATAAATGCTCACCTAATAAAAAAAAATCTCATATCTTTGATGCAGCAATAACTGGTCATATGCTTTTATGTATGAATACAATAGGAATAAAGAAACAGGATGGGCCTGGCAGAGTGGCTAACACCTGTAATCTCAGCACTTTTGGAGGCTAAGCTGGGCAGATCACTTGAGGTCACGAGTTTGAGAAAAACCTGGCCAACATGGAAAAAATTCCATCTAACTAAAAATTCAAAACATAGTCAGGTGTGGTGGTATGTGCCTGTAACCCCAGCTACTAGGGAGGTTGAGGCAATTGAGTCACTTGAACCTGGAAGTTGGAGGTTGTAGTGAGCCGAGATCATATCACTTCACCCCAGCCTGGGTGAGAAAGTGAAACTGTCACACACAAAAAGAAACATTTCATTAGCATGAAGTAATTTGAGAGTTAATTACAACATTCTTACTATGAAGTAATTACAAAGTTAACTACCACATTATTTGCTTTTGAAAAAATCTGTAATCTTTCCAAAAAAAGTATACTTGTAATTATAACTCTTCAAAAAAATTTCTAATCTTTTAAAGTTACATACCATTTTTCTACCAACTTTAGTTTTGGATGATTTTCTAAACTCAGAACACTGGTTTAGTGTAAAGACTGAAGTGTCAGTGCCTTAATTATTTTCAGTTGTCTGATATTTACATAGACTTAATTTTTGATTAAATATTTTTTTCCTATTTACTCAATCTGCAAAAATATATTTTAGTATAAACTCTCTGGAATTTTCTAAGCTGTAGCTTTTAAATAAATGTTTTTTCCCCAAAGTTATTATATTTCCATGGTTTTTTATATATTCTCTGATATTGAACAAAGTTTGAGCAATTGCTTCAGGGTTTGCCTCTAATACAAAATAACAAAATCTGTGTTACAAGTAATGGTACTATAACTCTCTTTATACTTGTAAAGTTTGTCTTTGAAATAATGCTCTTCAGCACTTTAAAGACTGAAGAATGTTTTGAGAGAATTACACTTTTAATGCTTTTATTAAGTATAAACTTTTATGTACGGTAAGATTGTGAGCAGGTATTAACCACTTTTAAACTTTCTTTATATTTGTACATTTGTTCTCAAGTATAAAAGCTTTCCTGTGCAATAAGGTGTGAGCATTACGTAAAAGTTTCGCAACATTGTTTATACTTGTAGAAGTTTTCTCCAGTATGAATTACCTTACCTACAATCAAGTGTGACAACCATTTAAAGGGTTTGTCACATTATTCATATTTCTCACCAGCATAATTTCTTTTATGTTTGGAAATATTTGAGGTGTTGTCACGAGCATGTCACAACTTTAGAGTTTCTAGAGTTTCTCTCCAATATGAATAATCTTATGTCTGTTAAGGATTGAGGACTAATTAAAGGCTTTGCCACATTCTTCACACTTGTAGGGCTTCTCTCCATTATGAACTATCTTAGGTCTAGTAAGATTTGAGGACTGGCTAAAGGCTATGCCACTTCCTTCACATCTGTAGGATTTCTTTCCAGTACAAATTATCTTATGTGTAGTAAGGTTTAGAGATTGATTAAAAGCTTTGCCACATTCCTAACATTTGTAGGGTTACTTTCATATGAATTATGACTAGTAAGGTATGAGAACCTGCTGAAGGCCTTGCCACCTTCTTCACATTTGTAGAATTTCTCTCCAGTATGAATAATTTTATGTGTCCTAAGGTGTGAGGATTGGCTAAAAGCTTTGCCACAGTCTTCACATTTGTAGGGTTTCTCTCCAGTATGAATTTTCTTATGTGTAGTTAGGGTTGAGAACTGGTTAAAAGCTTTGCCACATTCCTCACATTTGTAGGGTTTCTCCACAGTATGATTTCTCTTACGTTTAGTAAGGTGTGCAAATTGGTAAAAGGTTTTTCCACATTTTTCACATTTATAGGGTTTCTCTCCAGTATGAATTACCTTATGTTTAGTAAGGTTTGATGAATGGTTAAAAGCTTTACCACATTTCTCACATTTGTAGAGTTTCTCTCCAGTATGAACTATCTTATGTGTAGTAAGGTTTGATGAATGGTTAAAAGCTTTGCCACATTCCTCACATTTGTAGGGTTTCTCTCCAGTATGAACTATCTTATGTCTAGTAAGGACAGAGGGTTTGTTAAAGCCTTTGAAACATTCCTCACATTTGTAGAGTTTTTTTCCAGTATGAATATTTTTATATGTAGAAAGGTTTGAGGCCCTATTATAAGATTTGCTACATTCTTTAAATTTGTAAGGCTTCTCTCCAGTATAAATTATCTTATGTGCAGTAAGGTGTGAGAACCACCTAAAGCCCTTGCCAAATTCTTCACATATGTAGAATTTCTCTCCAATATGAATTATCTTATGTGTAGTAAGGGTTAATGATTGGCTAAAAGCTTTGCCACAGTCTTCACATTTGTAGGATTTCTCTCCAGTATGAATTCTTTTATGAGTAGTAAGGTGTGTGGATTGGTTAAAAGCTTTGCCACATTCCTCACATTTGCAGGGTTTTTCTCCAGTATGAATTCTCTTATGTGTAGTAAGGCTTTCCTTTTGGTTAAAAGCTTTGCCACAGTCTTCACATTTGCAGGGTTTGTCTACAGTACAAATTCTCTTATGTGTAATAAGGTATGTAGATCAGTTAAAAGCTTTGCCACATTCCTCACATTTGCAGGGTTTCTCTCCAGCATGAATTCTCTTATGTGTAGTAATGCTTTTTTTGGTTAAAGGCTTTGCCACATTCCTCACATTTGTAGGGTTTCTCTTCAGTATGAATTCTCTTACGTGTAGTAAGGCTTTTCTTTTGGTTAAAAGCTTTGCCACATTCTTCACATTTGTAGGGTTTCTCTCCAGTATGAATTATCTTATGTCTAGTAAGTTGTGAGACCTGGTTAAAACATTCTCCACATTCTTTACATTTGTAGGATTTCTTTCCAGTACAATTTTTTTTTATATGTAGACAGGTTTGAAGCCTCATTATATGCTTTAACACATTCTTTATATTTGTAGGGTCTTTCTTGAATATGAATTATTTTATGTTGAGCTAACTGTGAAAGTGTGCAAACTGACTTATTGCATTCTTTACATTTGAAAGAATTCTTTCCAGTTTGTCTTATGTCTGTTTGAATTTGAAAATTTATGAAAAACTTTCACAAATTTGTTGCATGGAAATATGTTGCTCCAGGTAGTTGTCAAAAACTGGTTAAGTCCATTGTCACATTCTCTGCACACTTTACACTCAAACACGCTTTGACAAAATTTTCTTAAGTGCAAATTTTTATGTCCACATTTTTTATATCTTCTCAGTATCATATTTTGGAAACAAATTTTTATGCTCTGCTTTGGCCAAAGGTCTTGGGCAAAATAAGAACATACAACTGAAAAAAATAAAAATAAGAAATTACTCCACTTACTAGACTCAGATTAATACACAAATCTTCCCTACAAAATTATGCAAACTACATCACAAGATGGCACAGCAAAATGTTACATTACAGGCTCAAATTTTTTCACAGATGTATAAATGTAACAAAAACATACAGACCAAACTACATTTGTAGAAAATTAAGTGTGTGCAATGCCCCAAATATGCTTAATGCAAATTGCCACGTAAAAGAAAAGTCTCTTAAATTTACCTGATACCTTCCCAATATAACATAGTGACTTTAGAAACAAATTGCCAACTTCTGGTTTCTTTTTTAGAAGACAAGTAAAATACTGCCTTATACATATTTATTTCTCAATGGTATGGTCTTTTACAAACACTGGTTCCTGTCTTTCATTACATAAAGGTCTAAAATAAATAGTGGTATTTTTTCAAATGACAGTTTGAGACTACAAGACATAAGTTAAGTTTTATAGCAGCAGAAAGACTGTAGTACAACAGACAGCAGCAGAAAGACCGTGGTACCACAGACAGAAAACAACTGTAGCAAGTGATTATTGGTTATTAAGAAGAAACATAAACAGGCTGAGTTTGGTGGTTCACACCTATAATCTTAGCACTTTGGGAGGCCAAGGTGGGTGGATCACCTGAGGTCAGAAGTTTAAGACCAGCCTTGGCAACATGGGAAAACCCTGTCTCTACTAAAAATACAAAATTATCTGAGCATGCAGATACATGCCTGTAATTTTAGCTATGTGTGAGGCTGAGAAAGGAGAATCACTTGAACCAAGGTTCAAGTCTTAGCTGCAGTGAGCTAAGACAATGAGAGGAAAAGACCATAAGAAGAAAAAGAAGAAGGAGGAGGAATAATAATAATGAATAAACTCCTTTAACTAAAAACTAAAATGAAAATTTTAGACAAGGCACATTCTAAGAACATGTTTGAGAGACTTCCAGAATCTCTAGCCAAGATGATTGTTTTCAGTCTATGTCAGAAAAAAATGACATTTTAATTATTGTGACAGGTAGCTTTTTTTATTGTCCAAATATCAATCAACTATTACAATGTATACAAAACAGGACAATGTAATTTCATCAAAAATATTATATAATTTTCATAAATCATCAAAAATATGTACATGTTAATTTTTAAACACTGATAATAAAATTAAATATTCAATGACTGAAACAGGAACACAGACTACTGTAGAAAATTAGAAAAATAAAAATGAAAATAAATATATCTAATATATATTTTTAAATTTTGTAGATAAAAAATAGAAAAATGAGTAACTAGAAAAACCAAAAAGAAAAAATAATGTAAAAATGAAGAATTTCAACAAAAAAAATAGAATACATGCAAGGATATTTATAACAAATACATATATAAGCACATTTTCAAAAATCACAGATAAGAATGTTCTGGAATCTGTAAAATAAAAGTAATGTGTCATTTACAAACATAGTCTTATGATACAACCAGTCAATTAACAAAACTTTTGCCGAGCAGAAAGAAACTGTGTGACACAAAGTCCTGGGAAGAAAAAAAAAGCTATCACATGAGGACAATAACCATTAGCAAATCTGTCCTGTCAAATAAAAAGAAAAAACAATTCTGGGTTGGGTGTTGTGGCTCACCTCTGTAATCCCAGGACTTTAGGAAGCTAAGTCAGGCAAATCATGAGCTCAGGAGATCAAAACCAGCCTGGCCAATGTGGTGAAATCTTGTCTATACTAAAATTACAAAAATTAGCTAGGCGTGTCTATAGTCTGACCTACTCAGGAGGCTGAGGCAGGAGAATTGCTTGAACTTAGGAGGCAGAGGTTGCAGTGAGCCGAGATCACGCCACTGCACTCCAGTCTGGTGACAGAGCGAGACGTCATCTAAAAAAAGAAACCTTCTGAAACAACTGAATTCCGAAAAAGCATATTGGAATTGCATATTCCCCACATATAAAAGACACTGAAAGCAGTTCCTTAAATTGAAAGTAAAGAACTTCGAGAAAATAATACATAATCAAATAAAAATACATTATTTTCTGGGAAAAATATGTACATACACAAAAATATTATCTTGAGGCATTATCATACTGGTGCAGAAAACCTTTTAAATTATTCACTAATATTTGAAAAATAAAGGCGCAGAAATTAGAAACGTCTGTTAAAGAATATACAATGTTAAAACTTAATTACCAACATCAATGACAAATGTCAGGGCAGATGTAAGGAGGAAAAATTTTTTATCCACGTGAAGTTTATTTTGTACCAAATTAAAAATATACTATTGTTTGTTATAGAGGTTTATGTAACCCTCAAGGTACCATTAAAAAAAAAAATCAGTATAGATACACAAAAGCAGATTAGAAATAAGTAAAAGCATATCAACAGAAAACTCTAAACATATAAAACAAGACAGAGAGAAAAGGAGAAACAAAGTGCAAGAATCAAATAAAATAATTAAAAACACAACATTGTTTTTCTCTCTCAGAAAATTATTTAAATACATATAAGAAATTAACTTTCAAATCAAGAAACATACTTTCAATAAATAAATTTATTAAAAGTTTAAAAACCAAGATCCATCTTCTTATTCTGCAAAAGTCAACTGACATCTAGTGACAAAAAAAAAAAAAAAGAAAAAGAAAAAACACTGAACGTGCAAGACAAAAATAGACATTTAATGTAAATATTATTCAAATAAGGGCAGAATAAATCAAAATAATATTATGCAAGCTACATCTTAAGTCAAAAACTGTCACGTTTAAAATGTACTTCAAGTCAAAATTCAAAGAGACAAAAAGGGACATTAAAATTTACAGATTTAGGTCAGGCACAGTGGCTCATGCTTATAATTCCAGCACATTGGGAGGCTGAGGCCGGCAGATCACCTGAAGTCAGGAGGTTGAGACCCATCTGGCTAACACTGTAAAACCCCAGACTCAACTAAAAACTCAAAAATTAGCCAGGCATGGTGGTAGGTGCCTATACTACCAATTTTGTAATCCTAGGTAATATTGTAATGATGTCCATCTTTCTCAATGCAATCTACGGATTTAATACAAAGTTTTTCAAATTCTAATTGCATTTTTTAGCAAATACAAAACTCAATTCTGAGTATATAGAATCCCTACAGACAATAAAGTACTCACGAATATTGAAAACAAAACAAAACAGTGTTGGGGACAATACAGTTTCTGATTTCAAAACACATTAAAAAGCTAGAGAATTAAAACAATTTGGTGTGAGTATAAAACTCAAATCGTAGACTAATAAAATAGAATGGGCTGGGCAGGCTGGCTCACGTCTGTAATCCCAGCACTTTGGGAGGCTGAGGTGGGTGAAACATGAGGACAGGAATTCAAAACCAGCCTGACCAACATAGTGAAACCCCATCCCTACTAAAAATACAAAAATTGGCAGGGCTTGGTGGCAGGTGCTTGTAATCCTAGCTACTTAGGAAATTGAGGCAGGAGAATCACTTGAACCTGGAAAACAGGGGTGGCAGTGAGCCAAGATTATGCCATTGCACTCCAGCCTGGGTGAGCCTGCATCTCAAAAAGACAAACAAAAAAAAAAATGAATGCAATAGGATGCAGCACATATATAAAGTCTCACATATATGGTCATATAAAGAAGAGTCATTTACATACCCATAATTATTTTATCATTGTTACTGAAAGCCAATAGTTAAAGCAATGCAAATTTCTGTCACCAAATAGTAGATATAATTTGAAATAAAAATTACCAAAATATTTACTTAGTTTGTAAAAGAGCAGAAAATATTCTAACTATAAAGATAAATCTTGATGGCATTATGCAGAATAAAATCAGCCAGCCACAAACAGAGATGTTATTAGATATATAAAGCAGGCACTCTTAGAAACAGAAAACAGAATGGTGTTTGAAAAGTTCCAGAAAATGGGAAAACATGGTAGTTGTTTAATGAGTATGGCAAAATTTTTAGAAATCTTTTATAAAACAATGTAAATATAATTAACATACCTGAAATATACAGTGTTTTAGAGTCAGGGTCTTACTTTGTCATCCAAGCTGGAGTTCATGACACAATTATGGCTCACTGCAGCCTCAAACTTCCAGGTTCAAGTGATCCTCCCTTCTTCATCTCTCAAGTAGATAGGACCACACTACTATGTCTGGCTATTTTTTAAAACTTTTTATGGAGATGAAGTCTCCATATGTCTCTCAGGCTATTCTTAAGCTTCTGGACTCAAGCAGTCTTCCTGCCTTGGTCTCCCAAATTCCAGGGATTAGATGTAAACTATGACCATTACTGGTCATGAAGGTACACTTAAATAGACTTAAGATGGTAAATTTTAAAGAATTATAAATCTTTCCAAAAATTACCTTCAAGTCACAAAAGTGTTTCTCTCACACAAAGAAAATATCTATTTATTATTATACACAAGGTGAAAATAAGACTATTTCCATGACTACTAATTTAAACAACATAAAGCTGCCACTGAAAATCAGCTAAGGAAACACAAATACAAGATTAGCCATAACCAAAACTGGGATCATACTTATAGATGAAAAAACACACATATATAATCAGATTGTAATAGACATATGGCTGATTTCTCTCTTAATTAAACCCGACACTGACTTATGTGTATAAACAGAATTACAAATTATCTAAAATTGCAAAACAAAAAAACACAATACACTTATGTTAAGAAACCTACACTGTAAAAACACACTAATATGGAACTGCAAAACAATAAATGTTTACTCATAAAATCTGGTATGCAACACTGATGAAGCATTAACAAAGAATTTGTGTAGATAACTGCAATAGTTTACCTGTGTACTCACTGAAGATGACTATTTTGAATTATTGGTATCCACTGTAATACCGTAAAGTTTCAGATGAAATGCAGTATAATTATACACAGAAGATTCTAATGACAAACTTTTGAAAATAAGCATTTTAATAAACGAGATAATTTTTAAATTTTTAATATATAGTATTCTTACACGAAATAAAACTTCTGTAATCTAACTTTAGAAGCAAAGAACAGCCTTACATTGCTAAATAAAGAAAAACTATTTTGCAGAATATGGTCAGAGCCTCTAATATGTAAAACAAATATTTGAAAATAATTTGTTATATTTTAGATATAGGCAGACAAAAGTGAGTAAAAATTCAATAACCTTTCTTTACTTGCCTATATTTTCTTTTTGCCTGTCTACTAATTATCTAATTCACTTCAGGCATAACATGTAGATTCTAGTATATTGTCCTAAATGTCTAAATCTAAAATTACAGACAAAATCAAAATAGAAAATAGAAAGTAAAAATGTACAGCAAGAGTGACATCACTGAGATGGAAAAATAAAAAGTGCCCTATTTGCCTATTTTCTGACAGCAAGAAAATTCATCAGCCATCCCTAACAAAAATGCCTTTATGAGAAAAACAAGAATCATGGCTCAAACATGTAATGACAGCTACATGGTACATAAGTCAGAGAATTACTTCAGGTCAGAATTTCAAGGCCAGCCTGGGTTACGTAGCAAGACCCCATCTCCAAAATAAGTGCCCTTAAAGGAGCTTTGAGATTCAGGGAGGGAGCTGTGAAACTCTGCTAATGCCGAGGATTGAGGAACATTCTTTTCAGAAGACACACTTTCATTCAGGTGGCAAATTCTAGGACCCCTGTTCCTGGCATAGACTAGAAAATGGCCCACCAAACTTGATCCTACTGAGAATTCTGAACTTACCCTGTAATCATCATAAATTCCTCCCAGTCGCAGTCTGGGAGACACCCTTTCTGGAGGCCTGAAGGACGACACCCATTTATAGCCATGCTGGCAAACCTGAAGATGTTGGCCCTTACTGTGGTCCCTGAAGCAGTTCCATGACTCAGTTTTAGTTCCCTGAGCCATGGTGTATGACAAGTTCTGCCTATGTAGAAAGCCACACAGTGACCTTGGGAGATCTGCTCTGGTACTCAGTGGAAGCCAAATTCATCTACATCCTAATATAAAGCCTACCATATGCAGACCCAATTGCAGAAACCTGCTCACATTCTGCCAAACAAGGCAAAGTCCTAAAGAATATTCACTCTGTCCAAAAATAAAATGGGAATTACAACTACCCAATCCCCTTGTAACAAGCCAACTACATATGGACCTTAATGCAGACCCAGCAGCCTTTGTGATCAAGCTACAACCGCTCTATACTACAAACACATGGGGCATCCCATCACCCTGGGGACTCGACAAAAGATCTTCACTTTCTGAAACCAGTTTATAAAAACTTGAAGAGGTGTTTGCTCCTTCAAATTCACAGACACCAATGCAAAAGTATATTGTAGTGCATTGCACCTATTCTCAATGTTTCTATTTTAACATAGCACTGGAATTAAGTGCAATAAAAATTAGTCAAAAAAAATATTTTAAGTCATTGAAATTAAAGACAAGTAAAAAGTTGCTTTGTGTAGATAATTTGATCTTATATAAAAAAAAACCATAAACAGTACATTAAAACCTAATTAAAGTAGCCAGGTGTGGTGGCTCACACTTGTAATCCAAGCACTTTGGAGGCTAAGGTGGGCAGATCACCTGAGGTCGGGGGTTCAAGACCAGCCTGACCAACATGGTAAAACCTTGTCATAGAAAAAAAAAACTAAAGTAATAATTACACTCAATAAATTAGCAAAATAGAAAATTAACATACAAGTTATGGTTCCATACACTTTAAACAAACTATCTGATAAAATAGAGAAAAGAAGCAAACTTACTTACTTGCAATAGCACTAAAATAATACATTTCTAGGAACAAATGTAACCAAGGAGCTTAAATATCTTTAAAATAAAAAATACACCAATTAAAAGAATTGAAATGACAAAAATAAGTATAAAAACATTTCATTTCTATTGAT
>PVKP010020624.1:12745-40583 GCA_004027715.1 Plecturocebus donacophilus
TTCATTTCTATTGACTGAAAGAATATTGTTAAAGTGCCATATCATCTATAGTGATCTTTATATTCAATAAACTCCCTAACAAAATTCCAGTATTTTCTACAGTAATACAAAATACAATTCCAAAATTTACGTAGAACTACAATAAATGTTGACTAGCCAAAGCAATCTTGAAAAACAAAGAACAAAGCAAAAGAACATTATAATTTATAATTTCAAACTATACTTCAAGACGATAAAAGACAAAATGTATTGGGCAGAAAAATTAGCAATACAAAAATAATGGAACAGAAACTGCTACTCTCACACATTTTACACATGATGTGAAAAGATAACTTAAAAAACAGTTTAACATAAAGTTTCTCAAAATTATGCAGATATCTCTGTGTTTTCAAAAACAATGAAAAAGCGATCAAATTTTTCAGTCTCTTATATGCCACAAAGAGGACTTTGGCTGTCATTGCAAATGTGAAGGAAGATCACTAAAGGGAAAGTAAAATCTTTAGAGATTTTAAAAAAGATAAGACAGAAGATGTTTCCATGTAGGGGAAAAAAAAAAAGGAAAAAAAAAAAAAAAAGTCAGGCTTCCCAGAAACTATTTTCTATCAAACACAGATTTCCAAATCATTTTAAGGACTGACTTTTTTCTTACTTATGACCTCTCATTTGTGTCATCTGTTGTACTCACTTTCAATCTGACCTACCTGGGTGTTCAGCTACCATCTCATGTCTCATCATATTCCAAGGTTCTTTTCCTTGCTCCAGACAGGTGATCAGGTCTGGCTTAGAAGTAGCAATACCTGTTTTATTAAAAATTACATGAATCTTGCTCATATTCTCCAATTATCAACTTAGTAGTGCGCTCAGTAAAAATAATGTAATAGAACATTCTAGTAAAATAATTCTAAAATACTAATGTATAACAAAAAATTTAAAATATTTTAATTTTGTAAGTTCTTTTTTTTTTTTTTTTTTTTAAAGATGGGGTTTCACCATATTGGTCAGGCTGGTCTTGAACTCCCAACCTCAGGTGATCCACCCGCCTTGGCCTCCAAAGTGCTTGGATTACAGGCATGAGCCACCACGCCCGGCCCTTAATTTTGTAAGTTCTTAATTTTACTACCTGATACTACTAAATCAAAAATTAGTAGTGACAGTAAGATTTTAAGATGTGGGCAACGGTATGTTATGCCACTAAATTACTAAAATTAACACTAATCTAGAGTGAAGGACACAGATCAGCTCAGAAATGTGGAAAGTTCAGGTCAAAATTAAACATCTTAAAATTATTTTTTACTAGACAAATTTGGAAGTTTTTTTCTCAACAGAGCAAAAATTATCAAAAATTATTTTACCAATAAATAAATAAATAAAACTTAGAATGTATATTAGGAAATTGTATATTGAAGTGACACTCACCCAGGAAGACCAGATTTCTGTAGTTCTCTAACATCATATTCCTATATAAATTCTGCTGCGCAGTGTCCAGGCATTGCCACTCCTCCAGAGAGAATTCTATGGCCACATCCCTAAATGTCAACACTCCCTGAAAAACACACACACACATACATATTTACCAAGTGGCCATGAGCAGAATTTTTCTTTGACTCAAGGTAAAACAAGAATAAAGAGAACTTGCTCTTACTTACAGGAGTGACTGACAATATCTAATAAATAACTTTCAATACAGAAATATTCTCTAATGTATTCTCTAACTCTGAGAAAAGACAGTGGCATAAGATCTACAACGTCAACATATAGATATCACTTTCTGGATAATGAAGTATAAAACTGAGAGCATAAACACTAACATATACATATTTGAGTGCCCTATTTACATCATACAGAATGAGTTGTGTAAATTTTTCAGATGGAAAAGACATACTGAGTTAGAAAGTACTGCTCAAATTTTAATGTGTACAATAAACTGGAGATCTTGTTAATGCAGATTATTTTTTCAGAAAATTTGGAATAAAACCTGAGTTTCTGAATATCTAACAGGCTCACCACTAATGCTAATGTTTTTGGCTCAAGAAAACTATTTTGTTAAACATTCAGTAAGCGAAAGAGGCTGTGTGTTTTTCAGTTTTTATGGCCTGTAAACAGAGATGAGAGCTTTCATTTTCCAAAGACAGATACATGCAAAGAAAACCTAAGAAAGGGCAGCTGCCAGATTAAATGTGATTGTTTATCCACATCAGCTGCATAAAGATACTTACTAATGGAGAGAAAAATAATTAACTCTATAGAAAAAAGAAAATCTGTCACAAAGCTCATTAACCAAGTGAGTTATTAACATCAACTGCATGAGGTCAAATTTCTATGATGTGCTGAGACATACAGAAGGACCCTGCATAACTTCCCTCTCAAAAGTAAATCATAATCTGAATTTAATCATAAAGAAACATCAGTTTGGCCAGGAGTGGTGGCTCCCATCTGTAATCTGAGCACTTTGGGAGGCCAAGGCAGGCAAATCATAAAGTCAAGAGATCAAGAGCATCTTGATCAACATGTTGAAACACCATCTCCACTAAAAATACAAAAATCACAAGCATTCCTATAAGCAGCCAACAATGAACAATAAAAAAGGCAAATCATACATGAACTTCACAACTGCTACAAAAAGTATAAAATATCTAGATATATATTTTCTAACAAGGAATGGGAAGGACATCTTCAAGGAGAACTACAAAACACTGCTCAAGTAAGTAAGAGGGCACACAATCAAATGGAAAAACATTCCATTGTTGTGCACAGAAAGAATCATTATCAGGTTGGGTGCAGAGGCTCAGGCCTGTAATCCCAGCACTTTGGGAGGCTGAGGCAGGTGGATCACCTAAGGTCAGGAGTTTGAGATCGGCCCGAGCAACATGGAAAAACCATGACCAATGTGGAGAAATCCTGTCTCCTACAAATACAAAATTACCGGGTACAGTGGTGCATGCCTATAATCCCAGCTACTCGGGAGGCTGAGGCAGGAGAATTACTTGAATTGCTTGAACCCAGGAGGCAGAGGTTACAGTGAGCTGAGATCATGCCACTGCATTCCAGCATGAGCAACAAGAGAAAACACTGTCTCAGAAAAAGAAAAAAAAAAAACAAGAAGAAAGAATCAACATAATAAAAGCGGCCATACTGCACAAAGTAATTTATGGATTAAATGCTATTTTCATAAAATTACTATTGACATTCTTCACAGAATTAAAAAAAAAAAAAAGAAACTACTTTAAATTTTATATGTAACCAAAAAAGAGTCTGAATAGCCAAGACAATCTTAAGTAAAAAGAACGAAGATGAAAGCATCACTGTACCTGACTTCAAGCTATACTACAAGGCTATAGTAACCAAAACAGCACGGTACTGGTACAAAAACAAACAAACATACAGACCAATAAAACAGAAAAGAGACCTCAGAAATAACACCACACATCTATAACCAACTGATATTCAACAAACTGGACAAAAACAAGCAATGGAGAAAGGATTTTCTATTCAATAAAGAATGCTAAGGAAACTGGCTAGCCATATGCAGTAAAACTGGACCTCTTCCTTACATCTTCCATAAAAATATACTCAAGATGAATTAAAGTCTTAAATGTAAAACCCAAAACCATAAAAACCCTAAAAGAAAACCTAATGGGCCTGGCACGGTGGCTAACACCTGTAATCCCAACATTTTAAGAGGCTGGGGTGGGCAAATCACCTGAGGTCGGGAATTTGTGGCCAGCCTTACCAACATGGACAAACTCTGTCCCTACTAAAAATACAAAAAATTAGCCGGGCACAGTGGCGCATGCCACATAATCCGAACTACTTGGGAGGCTGAAGCAGGAGAATTGTTTGAACCCAAAAGGCAGAGGTTGAGGTGAGCCAAGATCACATCATTGTACTCCAGCCTGGGCAACAAGAGTGAAACTCCATCTCAAAAAAAAAAAAAAGAAAGAAAAGAAAAGAAAACCTAGGAAATACTATTTAGGACATAGGCTTGCACAAAGACTTTATGACAAAAACACCAAAAGCAATTGCAGCAAAAGCCAAAATTGACAAATAGGATCTAGTTAAACTAAAGAGCTTCTACACAGAAAAAGAAACTATCATCAGAGTGAACAGGCAATCTAAACAATGGGAGAAAATTTTTGCAATATATCCAACTGACAAAGGTCTAATATTCAGAATTTATAAGAAACATAAAAAAAATTACAAGAAAAAGACAATCTCATCAAAAAGTGGGCAAAAGATGAGCAGACACTTCTCAGAAGACATTTAAGCAGCCAACAAACACTCACACCACTCAGAATGGTGATTATTAAAAAGTCAGAAACAATAGATGCTGGTGAGGTTGTGGAGAAATAGGAATGCTTTTACACTGTTGGTTAAAATGTATATTAGTTCAACCATCATGGAGGACACTGTGGTGATTCCTCAAGAATCTAAAACTAGAAATATTTCACTCAGCAATCCCATTACTGGGAATATACTCAAAGTCATATAAATTATTCTACCATAAAGACACATGCACACTTATGTAATAGTTTATTGCAGCACTATTTACAATAGCAAACAAATGAAACCAACCCAAATGCCTATCAATAACAGACTGGATAAATAAAATGTGGTACATATACACCATGGCATACCATGCAGCCATAAAAAGAAATAACATCATGTCCTTTGCAGGAACATGGATTAAGCTGGAAGTCATCATCCTCAACAAATTAACACAGTGATAGAAAACCAAAAACCACATGTTCTCATTCATAAGTGGGAGTTGAAGAATGAGAACACATGGATACAGGGAGGGAAACAACACACACCAGGGCCTGTTTTGAAGTGAGGAGAAAAAGGAGGGCACCTGGAGGATAGGTCAATATGTACAGCAAACCACCATGGCACACATATATGTATGTAATAAATCTGTACATGTTGCACATGTATCGTGGAACTTAAAAATAAAATAAGTATTCAATATTTCATAATTACCGGGCAGGGTGGTTCACACCTGTCATCCCAGGACTTTGGGAGACTGAGGCAGTCAAAAGTTCGAGATCAGCCTGACCAACATGGAGAAACCCTGTCTCTAGTAAAACTACAAAAAACTAGCTGAGTGTGGTAGCCTATAATCCCAGCTACTTGGGAGGCTGAGGCAGCAGAATCACTTGAATCCCAGAGACGAAGGTTGCAGTGAGCTGAGATCATATCATTGCACTCCAGCCTGGGCAACAAGAGCAAAACTCCACCTAAAAAATAAAATTCATTATTAAGAAAGCCACCTTTTTCTCTTTCTCTTTCTTCTCTAGGATTTCTTCTCAGATAAGATTATCTGGACAAATTACAGGTGCATCTTGAGAATATGCCTTGAAAGGTGTCAGTACCACATGTTTACCTGCTAACACCACATCCACAGGTAGAACAACCAAAACAGAAAAACTCCACCCATTTCTATACTTGTAACAGAAGAGATTCAGGAAAAATAAGCTGCTCCACAGATAACAAAATATAAGTTTATTCTTTCCTGTCCTCAGTTTCCCTCCCCTGCCAGCAATTTCTGCTACAATAATGAAAAGATGAGCCAGACTGCCCTGTCCCTATGAAACCCAAAGAAAAGAGGCTCTAGGACCACCCTTTAGTGTACAGGTGAAACTTAACTCTCACAAATGTATCTTGAATCCTCTACACTTGATTCTGGCCACAACCTAGAGTCACATGAGACAGTTAATTAAAACATCATGAATGCTTCCACCCAGAACATTAATCAGAACCTGTGACAGGAAGAGCACCAGGAAAGAGATTTCTGCAAATTAGCCACGTGATTCTAAATAGCAGCCTGGGCTTATAACCACTTAACTAAACATTGCCTCTCAAGCTTTAATGAGCTTATAAATGACTCGGTAACATCGGTCCCACTCTATGTGGTGTGATTCTACAGGTTTGGAGAGGGTCCATGAATGGGTGTTTAAATAAGTACCCTGTCAATGCTGATGTTGCTCCCCCCGGGCTCATTATTAGCATTAGTCAGAGAAAGCAGGCACAGCACAGAGTCTTTTACACTTGGCACTCTTGTGACAACACAAATACTTCTGTCACAAATGAAGACAACAAATCTCCATCTTAAAGTATCATAATCTTTGCTGGCTTTTTAAAGTTTACAGAGAAAACAGAAAGCAACAGTATCTAAGTCTGCATTTATTTATTATTTAGACAGAGTCTCGCTCTATTACCCAGGCTGGAGTGTAATGGAGAGATCTGTGCTTACTGCAACTTCTGCTTTTCAGGTTCAAGTGATTCTCCAGCCTCAGCCGCCCAAGTAACTGGGACTACAAGTGTGTGCCACCATGCCTGGCTAATTTTTTGTTGCTGTATTTTTAATAGAGATGGAGTTTCACCATGTTGGTCAGGGTGGTCTCAAACTCTTGACCTCAAATGGTCAGCCCTTCTCAGCCCCCCAAAGCATTGGGATTACTAGTATAAACCACCCCAATGGGCCATAAGTCTGAATTTAGAAAACAACATGTACATATGTAGTAATAAAATGTTTCTTAAGCAGGTACTATGTGCTAAGTAAGATTTTACAGAGCACTGTAATAACACATTATGGGATTTCATTCTAATAACACCCTATGTGCCAATACTAAGTGTTCAATAATTCCAAATATTTAGAAAAAAAACAGGATTTTTAGTTCTTCTCCTGTTTCTCTGTCACTGATTTTTTAAAGATTTATAAAATAAAATCTAAATACAGACAAATGGGAGTCATACAGAAATGAAGAGTTTAATTTACAAAAATTTATATTGTGTTTATATTTAGTTTTTGTGCCTTTTGGAGAAACTACTAGATCTGCAGGAACAGAAAACAAATTGCTAAATAGAATGTCTCTGCAAGCACTAATTTTAAAGTTAAAAATTTGAAAATAAGATCCTAAAATACTTTATATTTCTTATTTATCTTCTTTTTGGTTTCAGAAAATTGTGAGCACCAGCTGTAAAACTGAAACAAGATTCATCACTCAAAACTCTGATCTCTTCTATTCAGTTCTGTAAGGTAAGACTCCAAGGCAAAGCAAGACCTAAATAAGGCCTCCAAAAAATCTGAATGTAAAAAGGACTGGGGCAGAAAGTGGACCCTGTGTAGAATTCGGTTCTCTATGCCTCTGGGTGTATTTCCAGTTCTGTTTTTTCTAAGCTTACCTAAGAGAAACATAAATTTCAGAGTTCATGTAATTTTAATCTTTTTAAGCCACTGCCCTGTCAATTTCTTATTATATACTAATAAGCAGTTGAAACAAATCACTTTAGGTTTTCTAGGATAATTTTATTAGAAGATAAATATGTATTCTTAACAAGTTAAAAAATACAAATAGTAGGCTGGGTGTGGGGGCTCACGTTTATAATCCCAGTATTTTGGGAGGCCTAGAAGGGTGTTCCAGACTAGCCTAAACAACATGGAGAAACTGGTCTCTACTAAAAATACAAAAATTAGCCAGATGTGGTGGTTCACACCTGTAATCCCAGCTACTGAGGAGGCTGAGGCAGGATAATTGCTTAAACCCAGAAGGCAGAGGTTGTAGTGAGCTGAAATCAAGCCACTGCACTTCAGCCTGAGCAAGAGGGCAAGACTCTATCCCCAAACACCCTGGAAAATAAAAAAAGAAATACAAATAATAACAACTCTTCTGTTTATAAAGATCCCTTCAGGTGAAAATATCAGAAGTCACAACAATATAAAGAAAGTAAAGGTCAAGTCCAGTCACTCACGCCTGTAATCCCAGAACTTTGGGAGGCCGAGGCAGGTGAATTACCTGAGGTTTGATACCAGCCTGACCATAGAAAATCCCCATCTCTACTAAAATAAAAATACAAAGTTAGCTGGGGATGGTGGTACATGCCTGTAATTCCAGCTACTTGAGAGGCTGAGGTAGGAGAATCGCTTGAACCCAGAGGGCAGAGGTTGTGGTGAGCTGAAATCCTGCCATTGCACTCCAGCCTAGGCAACAGAAAAAAACTCTGTCTCAAAAAAAATTAAAAGTAAAAAGAAAGTGATCCAAATAAAGCCCAAGATTTTGTACACATCTATTTATTGTACTCACCATATAATGTATAATTCAACCTTTTATCTAGTTGCTAGTATAGACTAAAAGTTTCTAGATTGTAGGGACCATGTCTGCTTTATCTACTTTTCTAATGACTATATGAAATGAAAGCAATTGGTTGATGTGTGTGAGTCTCCTGACCTCCTTTTTATTTTTAACTCAAGTACAAGGAAACTGGAGAAACTCTCATTTGGACACCAACCAAAAACATCTCTTGTATGAAGTGAGGAACAAACACAGAATAAGTCATTTCTCTTAGACTGAGACAGAAGAATTGACCACTCTTGTCAGCCTAATAAAATTCTGCTCTGGACATTCTCAAATAACTCAAAGATACCTAAGTGACTGTGATAGGGTTTCCAGTGACCCTGTGCTGGTGGCCCAATGATAAGTCAGGCAGAAGAGAGTCAGGCTAATTCTTTTTTCTTTTGACATGAAGTCTCACTTTCTTGACTAGGCTTAGAGTACAATGATGCAATATTGGATCGCAGCAACCTCTGCCTCTCAGGTTCAAGCGATTTTCCTGCCTCAGCCTCCTAAGTAGCTGGGACTACAGGTGCACAATACAACACTGGCTAATTTTTATATTTTTAGTAGAGATAGGATTTCACCATGTTGGCCAGTCTGATTTAGTTTGATTTCAGGTGATCCACCTGTCTCGACCTTCCAAAGTGCTGAAATTACAGCCATGAGACGCTGTCCCCAGACGATTCAGCCTGATTCTAAACAAAAAATGGACCTGCCCTGGTGGAGCTCCAGAACCAGGATTACCTGTCATGGTAAGCTAGCTCTTTGGTAAGAGGAAGGACAAGAATATGCTACTCCAGTATCACATTTTTACACATAGGTATAGTTGTGGTTATCGCTCTGGATACTTCATAGTCTTGATCTTTCACTCTTAAGATGCTTTCTTATACTTATAGATTCTGCCATCAAATTCTATTTACCCTTGGAGCCTCTCACAGAACTGGTCACTGAACAAGACCTGAAAAACTCAAAAAGCCACACTCTCAAACGGAGGCTTTAAGATGTCTGTGTTGACATCTTGCAATGCAGCAAACACCTCCTTTTAGTTTTCTGCATATTTTCTATCCAAAGTCTACCTTGTCTTGTAAATCCCAGGCAGAGGCTAAAACTTATGTGAAGATTCTAGGTGGGGTTAACCTCGCTCTGAATTTTTGGGTATTATAGCAAGTAAAGTACTAAAAGAGATCCGCTCACATCCCTAGGAGATGGAGCAAGACTCTCTTAAAAAAATGAAAAAGTAGGCTGGGCACGGTGGCTCAAGCCTGTAATCCCAGCACTTTGGGAGGCCGAGGTGGGTGGATCATGAGGTAAAGAGATCGAGACCATCCTGGCCAACATGGTGAAACCCCATCTCTACTAAAAATACAAAAATTAGCTGGGTGTGGTGGCGTGCGCTTGTAGTCCCAGCTACTCGAGAGGCTGAGGCAGGAGAATTGCTTTAACCCAGGAGGCGGAGGTTGCAATGAGCCGAGATTGTGCCACTGCACTCCAGCCTGGCACCTGGTGACAGTGAGACTCTGTCTCAAAAAAAAAAAAGTATATTTGTAAAACCAGAAAAACAGGCAACAGAGAAAAAGTTGTTTCTCACCCAGGAACAGTGGCTCACACCTGTAATCCTGGCACTTAAGGAGGCCAAGGCAGGCAGATCACCTGAAGTCAGGAGTTTGAGACAGTCTGGCCAAAATAGTGAAACTCTGTCTCTACCAAAAATACAAAAATTAGCCAGGCATGGTGGCAGCCACCTGTATTCCCAGCTATTTGGGAGGCTGAGGCAGAAGAATCGCTTGAACCTGGGAGGCGGAGGTTGTAATGAGCTGAGATTGCCACTGCACTCCAAACTGGAAGACAAAAGCGAGACTTTGCCTCAAAAAAAGGAAAAAAATAAAAATAAAAAAGGCCTGGTGTGGTGGCTCATCCCTGTAATCCCACCACTTTGGGAGGCAAAAGCAGGCAGATCATAAGGTCAGGAGTTCAAGACCAACCCAGCGAAGATAGTGAAACCCTGTCTCTACTAAAAATACGAAACAATTAGCTGGGCGTGGTGGCAGGTACCTGAATTCCAGCTACTCAGGAGGCTGAGACAGGAGAACTGCTTGAACCCAGGAAACAGAGGTTGTAGTGAGCCTAGATCGCGCCACTGCACTCCAGCCTGTATGACAGAACGAGACTTCGTCTTAAAAAAAAAAAAGTTGTTTCTCAGGTAGTCTTTTTCTTTTCTTTTCTTTTGGTCATTAGTTATAACTATTATAAAAGATATGAAAATTATTTACATGACGAAAGATTTCAGAACATCCGTAGCAGGGGCTGCTTCATGTTGATGCCATTTCAATAGTGATTTATTTCAGTCTGCGTCCTTTCTAAGAATGTCACCATCTCTAGGAGATAATCCTTGTCACCCAGAATGACTTTGGTGCCTCCATTCCGGGAGAAGAACTTTATCTCTATCTTTCAGGCTAACTGGTTGAATCTCTCCACCCTTTCCTTTAGAACCTGATCCAACAGTGACTACTGTTGCTTGCAATACTTCTCCTTGCAACTTTTCTGGAGGCATAATGCCTCCGTTGGTTAGTTTCAGCAGCACTCCTTTCAACAAATACTCAGTCAAAAAGTGGAAGAAATAGAAAGTCTTCTTTATTTAAAGAAATAATTTTGATTATTGATTGGCTATACATCATTAAGGTTTAGGGTATAGGATATACCCTAAAAAAAAAGTCTTATGTGGCATTATTAGTTTAATTTATATCTAATTGTGGCAATAGTGAACAGTTTCAAGAGACAGAGAGTTGAAAGGGGGAGAAAGACATAATTGTGCTCTCATTTCAATGTCTCTGTGAGATTGATAACTAAAAGGACTTGCATTCCTCAGATAAAAGTTCATTTCCCTAAATCTCAAGACCTAGATTTATAATTTGAGGCTGCAGATTTATGTTCAAAATGGGTGGAGAAGCAGCACATGCTACCTGCACATTTGAGCATTTTAGCAAGAGGAGAAAAAGGAAAGTGGAGATTCTCATGTCTACATGTCTACTCAGTGCACTCATGTTACTCTAATTGTGTTTCTGGGACCCATGAGCTCTCAGTCAGTTTCAGGTCTTACGATACAAGAGTCACTGAAAGAGGTAAAATGATTGACTGCTCCCCTGTAGCTTGTAGTCATCTCATCTAGCCTCTCTAGAAGTGACTGTAGAGGACTATAGATACCAAACAGGCAGAGACACAATTCTGCCTGCACATTTAAGAAACAATATGCACTTTATAGCATAACTGTAAGTTGATGAAAAGCCTGAAAGGGAAAGGCTCTAGAGTAAAGCTTGGTTGGAACCTTATGCGTTTACATCATGTCTTCTAATTCTAGACAGTGTTTGGAAAATATAATTGAAAGAAATGTGTTCTCCAGTCCCAGGAAAACTCCACAATAATACAACTGTTAGAAAACAAAACTGTAAGGCTGGGCATGGTGGCTCACGCCTGCAATCCCAGCACTTTAGGAGGCCGAGGTTGGCAAATCACCTGATGTTGGGAGTTCGACACCAGCCAGACCAACAGGAAGAAAACCTATCTCTACTAAAAATACAAAATCAGCTGGGTGTGGTGACGCATACCTGTAATTCCTGCTACTTGGGAGGCTGAGGCAGGAGAATCACTAAAAGCTGAGAGGCAGAGGTTGTGATGAGCTGAGATTGCACCACTGCACTTCAGCTTGGGCAAAAAGAATAAAATTGTCAAAAAAGAAACAGAGAAAGGAAGGAAGGAAGGAGGGAGGAAGGAAGGAAGGAAGGAAGGAAGGAAGGAAGGAAACAAAACTAAATTGTAGGCCAGTTGTGGTGGCTTATGCCTGTAATCCCAGCCTTTTGGGGGGCAGAGGCAGGCAGATCACTAGGTCAGAAGCTCAAGACCAGCCTGGCCAACATGGTGAAACTCTGTCTCTACTAAAAATAAAAAAATTAGCTGAGTATGGTGATGCATTCCTGTAATCCCAGCTACTTAGGAGGCTGAGGCAGGAGAACTGCTTGAACCGGGACATGGGAAGCAGTGACTGAGGTCAGCTGAGATTGCTCAACTGAACTCCAGCACAGGCTACAGAGCGAGACTCCTTCTCAAAAGAGGTTAGGCGTGGTGGCTCATGCCTATAATCCCAGCACTTGGGGAGGCCAGGATGGGCAAATCATGTGAGGTCGGGAGTTCAAGACCAGCTGGACCAATGTGGAGAAACTCCATCTCTACTAAAAATACAAAATTAGCCAGACATGGAGGCGCATGCCACTAATCCCAGCTACTTGAGAGGCTGAGGCAGGGGAATCATATGAACACAAGAGGTGGAGGTTGCAGTTAGTTGAGATCGTGCCATTGCAGTCCAGCCTGGGCAACAAGACCAAAAGGAGGGAAGGAGGGAAGGAGAGAAGGAGAGAGGGAGGGAGGGAGGAAGAAAGGAAGGAAGGAAAGAGAAAAAGAAAACAAACTATGATTATAAAATTAAATCTGACTGTAAACTGTATCACAGTGAATCTGCCTAAAGGACTGTAAAGACAGAAAGATGGTCATCATAATTAGTCCACAAGTAGAAAAACATACAGAACCATGTCATACACAGTTCATCCTAAATTCACCTTGTAACTGAGAAGGCCATCCATGTATGCTAATTAATTATATTTAATGACAGAATAAACTTTTTACAACTTCATGACTGGAGGTAGTTTTGTATCTAAAAAGCCTGGTGCCTGCTGAAGGTAGGCTTTCACTTTTCTATGAAAATGGTTGATTAGAGTGCTATCTTCTTGTCTATTTACATTTTTTAAAATTTAGGTGCATACTATATCTGGCATTTCTCCCCATGTTATCCCTCCCTACCCTACCCTCCCTCCCCATCCCCGCTGTCTCTCCCCTACCCCACCCAACTGCCCCCCAGTGTGTGATGCTCCTCTCCCTGAGTCCACGTGTTCTCATTGTTCAACACCCACCTATGAGTGAGAACATGTGGTGTTTGGCTGTGTCAGTTTGCTGAGAATGATGGTTTCCAGATTCATTCAAGTCCCTACAAAGGACACGAACTCATTGTTTTTTATGGCTGCATAGTATTCCATGGTGTATATATATCATATTTTCTTTGTCCAGTCTATCATTGATGGGCATTTGGGTTGGTTCCAGGTCTTTGCTATTGTACACAGGGCTGCAATGAACATACATGTGCATGTGTCTTTATAGTAGAAAGATTTATAGTTCTTTGGGTATATGCCCAGTAATGGGATTGCTGGGTCAAATGGAATTTCTATTTCTAGATCCTTGAGAAATTGCCATACTGTCTTCCACAGTGTTTGAACTAATTTACACTCCCACCAACTGTGTAAGAGTGTTCCTGTTTCTCCACATCCTCTCCAACATCTGTTGTCTCCAGATTTTTTAATGATCACCATTCTAACTGGCATGAGGTGATATCTCAATGTGGTCTATTTACATTTTAAAGCAATGGCTCTCTACTTCCTGAGCACTGGGCTCTAAGCACAGAACTCACAGCTGGCAACTCACAACTTATGTGAATCCCAATTGCCACAACAGCACTCCAGTGTCACATCAGAGAGTGAAATATGAGCTGCAGGAGAAGAGAGAGCAGGACTCCTGGGTAGAATTGCACCTTCTCAATAATGAAAATGGGACCAGTGTCTCAGCCTCTGTTTCTATTTATAATGGTGATGAAAAAAATACTGCTGGATTTCAAGCAGTAGTCCAGATAGAGAGAGCTCCAAGAGTTCTCGCTGTGACAGCCCACCTCATTAACAGACACAAAGGGAAACTAATAGGTCTTCTGAAAAAGATACCTAAAGCATTGGAGATAAAAACAGCTCTCGGCTGGACACGGTGGCTCACGCCTGTAATCACAGTACTTTGCGAGGCCAAGGTGGGAAGATCACTTGAAGTCAGGAGTTCAAGATCAGCCTGGCCAACATGGTTAAAGCCTGTCTCTATAAAAAAAATACATAAATTAGCCAGGCATCATGGTAGGTGCCTGTAATCTCAGCTACTGGGGAGGCTGAGGCGGGAGAATCACCTGAGCCAGGGAGCCGGAGGTTGCAGTGAGCTGAGACTAATCCACTCCACTCCAGCCTGGGCAAAAAACAGCTCTCATTCTGAGAAAGATTACATTGAGAGAGAAAAAAAGAGGTTAAAAACCTCTTAAGAAAAAACTCAGATTAGATATATGATTGATCAATTCAGCCAGAAAATATAGCTCTAAAAAATTGCTCTCTAACCACTCAAAGTGAACAGCTACTATCAACATTAAAAACATTAATGGGCTGGGTGCAGTGGCTCATGCCTGTAATCCTGGCACTTTGGAAGGCTGAGGTGGGTGGAGCACTGGAGGTCAGGAGTTCGAGACCAGCCTAGCCAACATGGTGAGACCCTGTCTCTATGAAAAATACAAAAATAATTAGCCAGGCATGGTGGTGAGTACCTGTAACTCACCTACTCAGGAGGCCGAGAAAAGAGAATCAATTGAACCTGGAAGGCATGAGTTGCAGTGAGTCGAGATCACACCACTACACTCCAGCCTGGGTGACAGAGCAAGACTCTGTCTCAAAAAAATAAAAAACATTAACATTATGAAGAAAGGGGACATATTCTCAGAAGAATTTCCTAAGGTTTCTCTCCCATGTCTGCTGCTCTCTCATCTCCTAGACATATGAATTGGGGATCTATATTGAAATGTATCTTACAGTTTCCACCAGCACCTTTTGTGAAGAAAATTTTTGTGGTTTTATTGTATCATGAGGCATTGAAACATCTGAACAAATCAATGTCTGAGCGGTGAGGCAGCTACTTTCTCCTTCATGTCTTTGGGTTACTAGAGCAACTTGTCAGTAGATTAAAAACAAGAAGTCGGCAACCTTTTACATTACTTAATTCTTTTCAATACATGCACTTCCACCAGCACTTTTTGATGAATAATTGAAAACTGACTCTATTTATATAGCAGAATACATTACAGCTTGTAACATAGCTAACTAAAAAGTTATTATGGTTCTTGAGTGGTCACATCACCTTTCTTTTATTTGTCCTGCAGTAGCAGTATTCCAAGCCAGGCATGGTGGCTCACGCCTGTAATCTCAGCACTTTGGGAGGCTGAGGCAGGCGGATCACCTGAGGTCAGAAGTTCAACACTAGCCTGGCCAACATGGTGAAACCTCATCTGTACTAAAAATACAAAACTTAGCCAGACATGATGGTGGGTGCCTGTAATCTTGGCTACTCTAGAGACTGAGGTAGGAGAATTGCTGGAACCCAGGAGGTGGAGGTTGCAGTGAGCCAAGATCATGATATTGCCCTCCAACCTGGGTAACAGAGTGAGACTCTGCCTTTAAAAAAAAAAAAAAAAAAAAAAAAGCAGCATTCCAATTTAGTAACATAAAAGACACTAAAATCATGCTTACCTATAATTATCTCTATTGGATAAATTAATAAGCATATTCAGACTAATAGCTACTGTAATAATTTGGTGGTAAATTGTCTTTGAATAGTAGATGTAAATATCTAAGTGTTAATAATTTTAATGTACTAGTCATAATGTATGTAGGATTTTGAAAAACTGTAACTACAATACAGTTAAAACTATATTTAAAAAGTATGTGAAACAATATTAAATTATTAAATACTTTGTATTTCAAAAGCATGTGTAACAATATTAAAGTAACTATTTAAGGGATGTATTCAAAGTAAATATTGTTACCAAATATTTATACTATTGTGGAATATACTGTTTAATTTACATAAATGCAGGTTGTCTAAAAACACTATACATAACTATGCTAATTTATCTAAATAAACAGAAAAAACATATGACTACAGACATCACCGTTCAGTTTACACACTGTACTATTTTTGCTTTTGCATTGCAAGTACTTCTGCCTTCAAATAATTACCTTGGATAATCATGTTTCTGTCAAAGGAACTTACTCTTTATCTTTTAGTCTTTATCATTCTGTACTGCTAAATTTGATTCTACCTTTAAATAAAACTTTGCCAAAGCAAAAACAAAGCAATAAATCTCAGGTCCCAAATAAAGACAATCCTGAGCCAAAAGAAGGACAAAAGGTTTATTTAGCTGTTAATATATATAATGTAAATGCTTTAATAAAAAAGAGATGAACAAAACATCCTCCCCTATTTTCACATATGTGAATAAAGTCTCTTATTTTTAATTTATATTTTCTCCTATAACAACCAGGTCACTGGACATATTCTTGAACTCTTGGACATCTAAATTGTGAATCTGAATTTTTTTTTTTTTTTCTGAGATAGAATCTCACTGTCACCAGGCTAGAGTGCAGTGGTGGGATCTTGGCTCACTGCAACCTCTGCCTCCCAGGTTCAAGTGATTCTCCTGCCTCAGCCTCCTGAGTAGCTGGGACTACAGGTGCATACCACCATACCTGGCTAATTTTTGCATTTTTAGTAGAGATGGGGTTTCACCATCTTGGCCAGGATAGTCTCGATCTCCTGACCTTGTGATCCACCTGCCTCGGCCTCCCAAAGTGTTGGAATAACACACGTGAGTTGCCACACTCAACCCTTGAAAGAATATTTATGGTAAAAAAGTAGAAGACAGAAAGGTGTTATAATAAATTGATGGGTACACATAAATAAATGAAGTTGTTAGAGACCTATGGAGACAATGAGATACCGACACAGTAAAAGTAGGAGACCACAACACCCACAGGTATCAGGAGACACATTATTGAGGCAGAAAATTAACAAAGATATTAAGACTTAAACTCAACACTTGACTAAATAGTCCTAATAGACTTCTACAGAACTCTCCACATAAAAATAACATAGTATACAGTCTTCTCATCACCACGTGGCACTTACTCTAAAATTGATCAGACAGTCAGAAGCAAAACAATGCTCAGCAAATATAAAAATTTGAAAAGTATAAGAACCACACACAGAGCCCACAGCTTGATAAAAATGTAATTCAACACACACACACAAAAGAACAAAACCACTTGAATCATAAAACCACATGGAATTTAAACAAGCTACACTTGAATTACTTTTGCGAAAATAATGAAATTAAGGCAGGAACCAAGAAGTTCTTTGAAAAAAATTAGAACAAAGATACAACATATCAGAACTTTTGCAACACAACTAAGGCCGTGTTAGGAGAAAAATTTATAGCAATAATGCTTACATCAAAAAGTTAGAAAGACATCAGTTTAGGCCAGGACTTTGAGATCAGCCTGGCCAATATGGTGAAACCCAATCTCTACTATAATACAAAACATTAGCTGCATGCAGTGGCAAGAACCTGTAATTCCAGCTACTTGGGAGGCTGAGGCAAGAGAATCACTTGAACCCAGGTGGTAGAGGTTGCAGTAAGCCAAGATCACACCACTGCACTCCAGCCTGGGTTGAGAGAGTGAGACTTTGTCTCAAAAAAAATAAAAAAATAAAAACCTCAGTTTAACAACCTGACATTACAAATACTGAAAGAAACAAGAGCAAATCATCCCCTAAGCTAACAAAAGACAAGAAATAAAGAAAATAATTTCTGAACAGAAGATTCTGACATGAAAAACTATACAAAAGATTAAGAATTGCAGAAGTAAAATCTTTTAAAAAAATAAATAAATAAAACATTAACAAGATTAATGAAGAAAATGGAAAAGATCCAAATAAACACAACTAAAAGTGACAAAAGAGACGTAACCACTGACCTTACAAAAATTTACTGAAATCTACCATGAACACCTCTATGCACGTAAACTTAAAAATCTAGAAGAAATGGACAAATTCAAGAAAAAATATATTATCTCGAGACTGAACATAAAGGAAATCAAAGCCCTTAACAGATCAGTAAGAAGCTTAAAAATGAAATTAGTAATAAATAGCCTACCAACCAATATAGCCCAGAACCAGATAGACTTACAGCTGACTTCAAGAGCTGGTACTGTTTCTACTAAAACTCTTCCAAAAAATTAAAAACAGCATCATTCTGATACCAAAACTTGACAGAGAAAACAAAAGAAGAAAACTTTAGACCAAATTCTTGATGAACAATGATGCAAAATTCTCAACAAAATCTTAAACCAAATTAAGCAGGACATCAAAAAGCTAAACAACTATGATCAAATATGGTTTACCTCTAGGATACAAAGTTAATTCATTAACTGGAATGCAAAGTTAATTCTACAAGAGGTGGGGCACGATGGCTCATGCCTATAATTCCAGCACTTTGAGAGGCTGAGGCAGGCAGATAATCTGAGGTCAGGAGTTGAAGACCAGTCTGGCCAACATGACGAAACTGTGTCTCTTCTAAAAATACAAAAATTAGCCCAAGTGTGGTAGCGAGCACCTGTAATCCAGCTGCTTGGGAGGCTGAGGCAGGGGAATCGCTTTAACCTAGAAGACAGAGATTGCAGTGACTAAGATGGTGCCAGTGAACTCCAGCCTGGGCAACAGACTAAGACTCTGTCTGAAAACAAAAACAAAAGCAAAAACAAAAGCACACATTAATTAATAAATGTGATTCATCACATAAACAGAACTAAAGACAGAAACCACAAAATTATGTCAATAGATGCAGAAAAGGCTTTCAATAACATTTTTATGTTAAAAAGCCTCAACAAACTAAGGCATGGAAGGTACATACTTCAAAATAATGAGTTATTTATCACAAACCTACAGACCACATACTAAATATACACAAACTGGAATCATTTTTCTTTGAAAACTGGCATAAGAAAAGGATGCCTTCTCTTAACACTTCTATTCAGGCCAGGTATAGTGGCTTACACCTGTAATCCAAGCACTTTGGAAGCCAAGGCAGGCAGATCACCTGAGGTCGGGAGTTCAAGACCAGCCTGACCAACATGGTGAGACCCTGTCTTAAAAAAAAAAAAAAAACACTTCTATTCAACATAAAATTGGAAGTCCAGGCTCAAGCAATTAGGCAAGATTTAAAAAGAAATATGGCATGCAAACAGGAAGAGAGGAAGTCAAACTTATTTCTGTTTGCAGACAAAATAATGCTATATCTGAAAAACCCTATAATCTCAGCAGAAAAGCTTTCTAAACTGCAAAAATACTTCAGTAAAATTTCAAAATACAAAATAATCATACAAAAGTTAGTAGCATCTCTGTAAGTCAAAAACATGTATACCGAAAGCCAAATCAAAAATGAAATCTCATTCATAATCACTACAAACAGAATAAAATATCTAGAAACACAGCTAACCAGGGAGGTGAAAAATCTTTATGACAAGACTGACAAAACACTGCTTAAAGAAGTCAGAGATAAAAAAAAAATTGAAAAAATATTTTATGCTCATGGATAAAAAAGATGCCAAACAAAATTACACATTTAATGCTATTTTTATCAAACTACTGAAAATATTTGTTAATAGAATTTTAAAAAATAAAAAATAAATTATTTTAAAATTTATATGGAATCAAAAAAGGGCTTAAATAGCAAAGGCAATCATAAGCAAAAAGAACAATGCTTAAGTCATTGCATTACCTGAATTCAAACTATACTACAGGGCTACAGTAAACAAAGCAACATGGTACTGGTACGAAAACAGACTCATACACCAATGCAACAGAATAGAGAGCCCAGACATAATGCCACATACTTACAACCATCTGGTCTTTGACAAAGCTAACAAAAGGAATCTGGGAAGAATTCCCTATTTAATAAATGGTGCTGGAATAACTAGCTAACACTATGTAGAAGATTAAAACTGAATGCTTTCATTAAGCCATACACAAAAATTAACTCAAGATAAATTAAAAATTCAAATGGAAAACTTCAAATTAAAAAAAAAAGATCGTGAGATAACTTAGGAAATACCATTCTAGACCTAGAAACCGGCAAAAATTTTAAAACAGAGATGCCAAAAGCAATTGTAACAAAAACAATAATTGACAAGTGGAACCTAATTAAGCTAAAAAGCTTATTTACAGCAAAGGAAACCATCAACACAGTAAACAAGCAACACACAGAATAAAAGAAAATATTTGCAACCTATGCTTTTGAGAAAGGTCCAATACTCATAATTTATAAGAAACTTATTTATAAAAATTAAAACCTCAATAAAAACTAGACAAAAAACACAAAAAATGTTTTTTTTAACAGAAGACATACATGTGGCTAACAAGCATATAAAAAATGCTCATCACTAATGATTAGAGAAATTCAAAGAAAAACCACAATGAAATATCTCACACCAGTGAGAATGGCTAGTATTAGAAAGTCAAAACATAACAGATGCTGGCAAGGTTACAGAGAAATGGAAATGCTTATATACTGCTGATGAAGTGTAAATTAGTTCAACCGTTGTGAAAAGCAATGGGACAATTCCTCACAGAACTAAAAACAGAATTACATTTTGACGTAGCAACCTCATAATTGTGCATATACCTAGTAAAATATAAATTATTCTAAGGACATATGGATCTTCACTGCAGCACTATTCACAATAACAAAGACATGGAATCAAACAAAATGCTTATCAATTGCATATTGTATAAAGAAAACACGGTATGGTTGGGCATGGTGGCTCACATCTGTAATCTCAGCACTTTGGGAGACCGAAGCAGGTAAGCTGCCTGCGCTCAAAAGTTTGAGACCAGCTAGGGCAACATAGCAAAACCTCCTTTCTACCAAAAATACAATAATAATAATAATAACCAGGCCTGCTGCTGCGTGTCTGTGGTTCCAGCTGCTTGGAGGGGGGCTAAAGTAGAAGAGGATTGTTTGAGCCTGCGACATTGAGGCTGCAATGAGCTGAGATCATGCCACTGCATTCCAATCTGGGCAACAAAGTGAGACCTTGTCCTCAAAAATAAAATAAAAGGTTTAATAAAAATAAAATATGGTACATAAATATTATAGAATACTGTGTGGTCATTAAAACACACACACACACACACACACCCATGTTCTTTGAAGCAGCATGGATGAAGCTGGAAACCATTCTTAGAAAAGGAATGCAGCAGCAGAATACCAAATACATGTTATTTCCAAGTATGAGCTGAAACAGAACATAGGAACACAGACAAGAACAGACACTGAGGCCTAGTTGCGGTTGGAGAATGGGATGACAAAGAGGGTCAGAAAAATGACCTGTTTCATGCTATGCTTAGTACCTCAGTGACAAAATAATCTGCACACCAAACCCCCATGACACAATTTTAGCTGTATAAAAAACCTACATGTGTACCCTGAGACAAAAATAAAATGTAAACAAATTAAAATCTATGAGTGGGAAACAGTGCAATGTAGGTGAAATAACTGATATGTGCTACAGATAGAGACTCAGGTGGAGGTATACTCTGATGTATGTTTGTGTTTATGCAGGCAGATGAGATTAAGAACAGGTGGTCCAGAACCCTCAGTTGGTGAGGAAAACAGGCTGCTGTTGCAGATTCAGTGTCTGGGGGTGGGGATACGCCAGGAGACTTGTAGACACTTTTGTAGGTTTTGCCAACAAACACTAGAATAAAAAATGCTGCTGTAAAATTTCTCAGGGTGGTTCCTAGTCCTGGGAGACATGTGGATATTCTAATATCTAGTGGGCAAACCTGTGAGTGAGTGGGAATCCTGTGGTGACAGCTGTGGGAAAAGAGGGTCTGCTATCAGAGTTCCTTTTCTCTAAGTTTTTATCCTCTCACTCTGGGAGGAGACCTGGAATCACAGGACAATGGGCAGAGTGGCAGCCTGTGTACAGGAGAACAGACCCTTCCATTCCCAGACAACCAGAGTTTGATTCCAGGCCAGGCCTCTGTGATATCTTTTCTCTTATACCAAAGCTGTAGAGTTTGCTGAACACCAAGGCTTTCTCCAACACCAACTCATTGACTAACATTTGAATTTGAATTCTGACCTTATCCAAGGTCAGCACAGACCCTGATTCAGGGCTCAGTCTCACAACATTGTCCTAATGTCAGATCCCAGTCACAAACCCCATACGCCTATCTATGCTCCTGAGCTACTGTTTAAAAATTGTGGACTCCTGTAACTTCTCTTAAGGTTTACAGTTTGATAGAGCTACTCACACAACTAAGCAAAACACATCGCTACATTTACGAGCTTATTATAAAAAATACAACGCAGAAAAAGTCAAATGTAGAAAATGTGGCCAGGCGTGGAGGCTCACGCCTGTAATCCCAGAATTTTGGGTGGCTGAGGAGGGTGGATCACCTGAGTTCGGGAGTTTGAGACCAGCCTGACCAACACAGAGAAATGCTGTCTCTACTAAAAAGACAAAAAATTGACAGGCATAGTGGTGCATGCCTGTAATTCCATCTACTCAGGAGGCTGAAGTAAAAGAATCGTTTGAACCTGGGAGGTAGAGGTTTCAGTGAGCTGAGATCGTGCCATTACCCTCCAGCCTGGGAAACAAAAGTGAAACTCTGTCAAAAAAAAAAAAAAAAGAGAGAAGAAAAGAAAAAAGAAGAGAAAGAGGAAGAGGAAGAAGCAGGGAGAGAGGAAATGGAGGGAGGGAGGGAGGGAGGACAGGAAGGAAGGGAAGAAAAAAGAAGGAAGGGAGGGGAGGGGAGGGAAAGGGAGGGGAGGGGAAGAGAGGAGAAAGGAAAGGAAAGGAAAGGAAGAAAGAAAGATAGGTAGGTATAGGACAAAGAAAAAATGAGGAAAGATGAAGCACATAGATAATCCTGGTAAATATCTGTGAATAATAAAATTCTCTATCCCTTTGTGTTCTCCAGAAACAGTTTATGGAAAGAAACATGCTTTCCCTTATGACTTAGTTGGTGCTCTTTTTTCTTATCTATCACATAGCCAGACATAGACTCTGCACATTTTCTTCTTGTTCTCATTTTAAAACATCAGCTGAATTTTTCTTCAGTGATCAAAAGAAAATTTTTTTAATCAAACTTCACTTATCTCCTGCCCACAGGCTCCTGAACATTCAGCTACACTCAATATGAGCCAAAATACAACCCCATGCTATGCCCTTCCTAAGGACATACTGACTTCAGGGTAAAACATTAATGTAGAATCTGATTTTTTTACCTCCCATTTGCCATTTACCTTCTACCTTCTTTGTAATCTTGTTTGATCCTTCCTATAAAAGAATGCCCTTGTCTACCTGAACTTTGCAATTTTTACAGATCTTATGTTAGGTATTTTCTTCTGTTGCAATATTCCTTTGTAATTAATTAATTTTTTTTTTTAGACAAAGTCTCACTCTGTCACGCAGGCTAGAGTGCACTGGCATATTTTTGGCTCAGTGCACCCTCTGCCTCCCAGGTTCAAGCTATTCTCCTTTGCCTCAACCTTTCGAGTAGCTGGGATTACAGGTACGTGCCACCACACCCAGCTAATTTTTGTCTCTTTAGTAGAATTGGGATTTCACTATGTTGGTCAGGTTGGTCTTGAACTCCTGACCTCGTGATCCACCTACCTCAGCCTCCCAAAGTGCCGTGATGACGTGTGAGCCACCGCTCTCGGCTGGAATTTATTTTTTTTTTTTTTACATAAAGCTAACTTTGCTTTACGTTAAACAGTCTAGAAACTGCTTCAAAACAATAACAACTTCATGTTCACAAAAATCCTACCAGTTCTTTTCCTTCTTAACCTTAACTGCATTTGCCTGTGGATCCCCAGCTTTACTGGGCTCTGCAGCTTCTCTCACTATAGAAGAGTCTTCCATGACTGGGGTGAGCAGGCTGGGACATATGCAAGGGAGGTTCTTCAGAAAACAACTGGGCTGTTAATTACCTTCTTTTGGAGGTTCAATATTAGCCTTAGATTGGAGGCACCAGGTTCAAGCTTTGATTTCCACATCACAGTTATGTAACTTGGTTTTTGAAACTACCTGTGTGAAAAATTCAGCAACATTACTCAAACACAATGTTCATCTAAAGGGATAAAATTACGTGCTTACATTTTACACCTCAATGAGAAAAGCAAAAGTATCTATTCCTTTCAGACAATATATGTCTTATTATAAATTTTCCAATTAAAAATCATGTAGTAAACAATTAGTCATATGGAAACATTTCTAGGAGATACCAAGTTTTATGTCATAAAATACAGCATGAAACTCAGAAGTCAACATAAAAGGATACAGAACAGATATATTGTCACAAATTAACCCTGCAAAAAAAGGAGGTGGTATTTTTATGACTTAACACAACTCACCAGTTGTCTAACCACATTTTCTTGTAAAAAAATTTTTTCCTTTTTTCTTCTTTTTTTTTTGAGAAGGAGTTTCGCTTTCATCCAAGCTGGAGTGAGGTCGCAAAATCTTGGCTGAATGCAACCTCCACCCACTGGGCTCAAGAAATTCTCCTGCCTCAGCCTCCCCAGTAGGTTGGATTGTAGACTCCCACGACCACACCTGGTTAAATTTTGTATTTTTAGTAGAGACAGGATTTCACCACATTAGCCACGCTAACCTCGAACTCCCAACCTCAAATGATCCACCAGCCTTGGCCTCTCAAAGTGCTAGGATTACTGTGCGCCATAGTTAACCCAGAGATAGAACCTAAGCAACACCATCTGAAACCCTGTACCCTGCAAGCACCAAGAAAAACAGTTTTTCCAAAAATAAGTTGTAACTGCTGCCCGTTTCCTTTGTGATAACTGCTTGCTGCCCCGTTTTCCTTGTGATAACTGCTGACCTTAGCTTCTGTAAATAAAAACAGTTAGCTTGTTCTCAAAAATGCTGATTGAAAAGAAAGAGAAGAAAACATTTTTCTACTGAAATGTTTGACTTGCAGCTCTCCACCAGGAACCACTTAGAAATTCCAGGAAGCCCACTGTGTAAAGCTGCTTGCCTTTGCTTATCACAAACTGCCAGAAATAACTTCTGTAAAGTTGCTTGCACTGCATTCTCTCACCCTCTTGGTCCTAAAACCAGGATGTGGTTTTTCAGCTTAAAAACCCTGCTCCCCTTGAGCTCAGGGCCATAGTTTGGAGAGACTTGAGTCCTCCGTGGCCACCGGCAATAAAGACCCTGCAATTTGGCATACTTTTGTCTTGGTGTTGACTTTCTGTGCTCGCTCCCGTACAACAACTGGCGTGAACTACTATGCCTGGCTGGAAATGTATTCATTCTCTACAGCCAAAATGCAGGAGAGATTTTCCCTATTGTTTTTCTTGGTAGCATTTTAAAAAGGAAGCCTTGGAATTCTGCTTGAAATCACCCAGTCATAAAAAACATTTCTGCAATAACTCCCATCTATTTTTAATAGGAGAAAAGAGAAACTTGAGAACCCCATAAACCAAACCAAAGGTCTTCTCATTCATGACCCGCACCCCGAGTCAGGATTCTCCCCTGACGACCCTCCTGTCGTCCCTGGGAGGGACAATATGGAAGAGACACGGCGCTGCGGCTGCAGACCTGCCCAGAGAGGGCTCCAGGTACAGTCACTGTGCAGCCGCCATTTTATTGCTAAAGGGGACTGAGGCCCAGTTGGGCAAGAACTCAGGACACAGATTTTGGAGCTGACTGCGGGGAGGCCTGAGTGCCACAGCCATTTCCCATCGGTACCAACAAACCCCTTCCCCGAGGTCGGACCCGGCACTCACACCATTTCTAGGCTTCCAGGGGGTCCTGGCATCTTAGTTGTAGATCATCAGTACCAGCACAAGGCCACAGAGGTTGGACCTATAGTAGCAGAGGACACAGGACAGCAAAGACGAGACCCAAAACTCCAGCTGCAGCAAGACACAAAGCCACCGCCACCTCTCAGAAGCCGCCTTTTCCGCCCCAGCTGCGTGCCTGATTGGACGGTTCTCAGGGCAGCGTCGCTTATTGGATAAGGTTTAAGACCAAGACCTGAGTGACAGAAGACATGACCAAATGCTGGCTGACTGAAGAAAGAGTGACAGCTGAAGGTGCAGCCTTTTCAGGCAGGGCTTCCTCCCTGAGCTGAGCCAGGCCCACCCCGATGTTTGCCTTTAGCCTTGCTTATAAGGTCTCGTGTATTTGTAAATTATATACTATATGGCTGCTCACATATTAAAAGAATAGAATAAAAATTATTTTCCAAATTGCAGTTTTTGTAAGCTTCTTGGCTTCTTGTCCTTTTGTTGTAACCGAGCGAGTACAGAATCACCACTGAGACCAAAGTAAGCCAATTCAGAGGATCATTTCTTGCCGGCGACCACAGAGGACTAGTGTCTCTCCAACACGTGGCCCGGAGCTCAGGGGAAGCAAGGGTTTTAAGCAGAAAACCCACATCCTGGTGGGGCACAGAGTTCTTTTTTTTTTTTTGCAATCAGCGTTATGCAGAGCAAGCTAGCTATTTTTCACAGAAGCCAAGGTCAGCAGTTATTGTGTGGCGTGGTCCCACATGGCAAAGCCCCATAAAACTGCATACCTCAACCATACCTCTGCTTTCGGTTGAAACTGCTCTCTGTAAGCCTGATGTGACAGGCAAGCAGTCCAAACCCACGCCGTCTTGGCCCCTGTGACTAAGTAACTAAGTAACTAAGGTCTGTAATTTCCACTCTACTCAGGCAATGTGTAAACTAACGCTTATCTTGACTTCTGTGAACCACTTAAGTAACAATCAGAATGTCTGAAGCCCCTCACCCTCACCCCCACTCAGGAGGTGGTTTACGGCATGTCCAAAGTCCACTGGCCCTCGGAATGTCCGAAATCCCTCACCCTCACCCCGCCTAGGAGGTGGTTTATGGGCATAAAAGTTCTTAATACCCTCCTTTTCCGGGCCATGGGTTAGAGAGACTTGAGCCCTCCGTGGCTGCCGGCAATAAAGATCCTGCAATTTGGCATACTTTTGTCTTGGTGTTGAGTTTCTATGCTCGCTCTGGTACAACAATTGCAGGGAAAACGGGGCAGCAAGCAGTTATCACAAAGGAAACGGGGCAGCAGCTACAACTTATTTTTGGAAAAACCGTTTTTCGTGGTGCTTGCAGGGTACAGGGTTTAAGATGGCTTTGCTTAGGTTCTAACTCCGGGTCAGCTATGGCACAAAAAGACCGTTGGTTCAGAAAACAAGATCTTCTGGTTCTGGACTCTGTAGCTGTCTTGGGTAGGGGACTTTTGCCAGCTCTGTGCTTTCATTGAGCCTAAGGAGACAGGGCACCTGGAAGGGACTCTGAAGCCAAGGGTAAGAGTCCTACATTCCTGCCTCCCCAGCTCCCTTTCCAAGAGTAGATATTGGGCAGCAAAGTTTTTTTTGTTGTTGTTGTTGTTTTTTTTTCATTTCTTGGTGCCGTGACTCGGATACGAGCAGCAAAGTTTCTTAACAAAGTCAGAAAAAATAATAATCAGACCAGGCAAGCTAATAAATGCTTACCAGGATTATTTGGCCTAATCATCAAAACAGTCCTGCCATATTCATCCTCTGGGAGAGGTGAGGAAACTGAGGTTGGAGGAGAACACCGACACTGTGAGCCCGGATGGGGCACTGGCAGCCTGGAGCCTCAGAGGTCCAGGCATTCACGGCCCTCCAACCCCCTTCCCTCCCTCCCTTCCCCAAGAGGCTTCATTCCCATACATTCCCAGCTCATTCACTTGTCAGTAGCTCAGGCCCTGGGGTCACCAGCCCTCCCTCAAACTCAAACCGCCCCCCACCCCTAGCTGTTCAGGTGATGGCCTCCCCGTGTGTAGCTACCAGGCGAGAGATGGTGCTGTCTGTGCCTCCCTTCCGCAAGCTGTGAGTGGCTTGTTCCGTGAGGGGAAGACCCTCCTCATCTCCGGGGACCATCACCTCCAGCAGCTCCACACCTGCACCCT
>PVKP010020625.1:0-40490 GCA_004027715.1 Plecturocebus donacophilus
TTATAATATATATATATTATATGTAATATATATATTATATAATATATATAATATATATTATAATATATTATAATATTATATAATATAATATATAATATATAATATTATATATAATAATATATAATATTATAAATATATGATATATAATATATAATATATTATAATATTATAAAATATAATATATAATATATATTATATATTATATATTATATAATATATATTATATATTATATAATATATATATTCTAGAAGTTAACTATATATATACGTATACATACGTATACATATATGTATATATATATACGTATATATATATATATATATTTATATATATATATTCTGGAGTATAATGGTGCAATTCCAGCTCACTGCAGCATCCATTTCCAGGGCTCAAGCTATTCTTTGCCTCAGCCTACCTAGTAGCTGGGACTGCAGGTGCACACCACCACACCTGGCTAATTTTTATATTTTTAGTACAGATGGGGTTTCACCATGTTGGCCAGACTGGTCTTGAATTCCTGACCTCAAGTGATCCACCCATCTCAGCTTCCCTAAGTGCTGGGATTACACACGTGAGCCACCATGCCTGGCCAAACTTTTAGAAATTGTAAGAACATGAAAATGAGAAATACACATAACATTTTGTCACAGTCTAATAAAAGCAAATCCTAAGGCTCTCTCAATCTTCTGATTAGTTTTTACTGTTACGTGCCAAGGAGGATCAGTTTGCTTAAAATATCCTCCCCAAGTTAAATCACTAATTTATTACTGAGTTATTCTGAAATAGTTTATATGTTTTAAAATTTCTGTCATCTACTTTAGAACAGTGAATGCTCTGTAACTCTCAATAAAGATCTACTACTCAGAAAGCAAATCTTCCCCATTCTTCCTGACTTCTTCCCATTCCAGGCGAATTAGTTATACCATCTGACATCTCTGGGGCTTCAACTGGTTTATGACATCACTTCACATTATACCTATTAGAAGCACTACCATTGGCCTCTGAATTATTAATCTCCAGGTAGTTTATTACTACTGCTTCTTTGTTTTTGTTTTTTGTTTGTTTGTTTTAAATTAATGGTCTTCAGCTTGTAACACAGCTTCTTAAATACAGGTACCTCTTATTTCTTGAGAGAGTTTCTACCTGAGATGCTGAAATGCTTAATTCTAAAATGCTTTCAGCTTTTCTTCTCAGGTGATGCACAAACCATGGTATTAAAAATAGGACCTATATCTTGTGGACTACTCACTAAATTATAGGCAGTGCTTGATATTCTATATGAGTGATGCAATTCTGGAAATAACAATGTGCTATAAAAATTATTATTGGCATTAGGCATAGGATCAAAAGATATCTCAGTGAGTTTAAGATAGCTTTGATAGATGTGGAACTAAAAAGAATAGCAAAAATGTAAGCTCAGCAAAACTTAGTTTTCTTTATGCAATTGAAGACTTTGATGTCTTTTAACTTTTATCTTCTGTCATTTCTGAGCTATGTGTTAGAGGACATTTATTTTCTTTGCATACTGAGCACTCCAGGATAAAGACTAAAAGGATAATTAGTGGTATTACTTTTCCCTGGTTGGTAAGGATCCTAACATAAAGCTTCCACAGTCTTTTGCCTCCTAAAACCTTGTATTACCTTTCTTAAGAACATTAATTGTCTTTACAAGGCAGAGTTAATCATTCAATTCTCTGTGCAACTTTTTTGTGACATTTAATTTTTGTGTAGTGACTCAATAGCAACTATCTTACAAAGGTCATTCTAGTCTGTCAGTTGACTTAGACATCAAATTAGTTATTTTACTTAATTTCACAATACATTATAATAGATATGTGCTTCTCCACCTAACTGTGTACACAGACATGTTTGGTTAGTCCATCATATTAATATTTCCAAATTAAAATAAATATGTTTAAGAGTCATTCATTTGCTAGTCAAAGGAAAATTGTCAAACTTTTATGTTTTGTCTCAAGAATTAGCTCAAAATTTGATCAATTAAACAGTAATATAAAATTCCTTCTCCTCCAAAATAAATTTTATTCATAAATTTCTTAAATAAGACTATACATTAGTATGTTAATAAGTTAAAAATAATTTAAGGCTAAGTCACATTAGCTGTATTCTATGATAAGAGTCTTTTAACATTTTAGGATATTTCTCATAAAAGTAAGTTCTAGGCAGAGCCTGAACTTTTTTACTGAATATTTCAAAAAATATATATATTTTACATTTTAGAATATAGTTCCTATCCTTCATGTTCTCTTTTCCTCAAATATGTAGAAATATCCATAGTTTGATCTTGTAACAAATCAATACTAATTTTTATTAGTTGGTAACAATTAAAAAATTTTCGTTACAGATGTCTTCTTTTGTTTTGTTTTTGCTTTATATTCATGGTATTATTTACTCAAAGCTGAATCACATTTTCCATTGTAATCAAATACTGGAAATATTCTACTCCTAATAGATATTTCTTGTTTGTTTTGTAATGTTACTTTGGAAAGCATCATTGCCTACCTATGGCTACCAATGGCTATTGTAGTTTTCCTTACTTTTTACGTCACATTCTCTTCTCAATCTCAATCTCAATCTCCTCTCAATTTTTAGTCTGTAATTCACCAATCCTTCTTTTTCCAAATTCATGAGTCATATATTTAGTGATGGTAATGAATCTCAGTTTTTCACTGCCTTCTATTTGATTTCTTTGTCTAGGTTTAATAAAATATTACCTGGTTTTCTATATAGCCTTATTAATGGTTCTTTCTCATTTCCTTTGCTGGATTCTCCTCTGAATGATTCCTAAATATTGAATTTATCAATCAACACTCGATATGGTTTAGTTGTGTCTTTACTTGAATCTCATCTTGAATTACCATGTATTTTGAGAGGGACCTGGTGGGAGGTAACTGAATGGTGGGATCAGGTCTTTCCCATGCTGTTCTCATGATAGTGAATAAGTCTCATGAGATCTGATGATTCTATCAGGAATTATCCTGCACAAGCTCTCTTTGCCTGCTGCCATTTAAGATGTGACTTACTCCTCTTTGCCTTCCACCATGATTGTGAGCGTATTCCAGTCATGTGGAACTGTAAGTCCATTAAACCTCTTTCTTTTGTGAATTGCCCAGTCTTGGGTATGTCTTTATCATCAGCATGAAAACAGACTAAAACAACATTATACATAAAAATTATTATAGTAAAACTGCTTTTAATGTAACATATGCAGAGATCTTTGTCAGAAAAATTTTCATTGAATACAGTAAGATTGGCATCCAAATTTTCAATAGAAAAGTGAATAAAAAATTGTCAAGAGAAGTTTGGAAGATACTTAGAAGTGGAACACACAACAATGCAAAATAAAAGTATTAAACTAATAAAGGCAAAAACGAGAGCTCAAGAACATTAAAATTGACCCAAAATAGCTTTTCAAAAAATGGATTGTGTATATTATTGATCTGTAAACTGAAAAAGACAATGCAACAAAAAGACCCAGAGATCAATATATAACATAGATATGCATGCAAAACTTCTAAATACAATTTTAGTAAAAACATTCAAGAACACAATAAATAAAATAAACCAAAGAGAACTTATTACTGGGATACAAGATTCATTAATGCCATATGGCACATTACTAGACCTAAACTAAAAACCATGTTATTATTCCCACAGAGGTGTAAAATGGTCTTAACAGTTTGAAAAATTCCTGATGAATAAAAAAATAAAGAATATGTATATTGGTTATATTTTCATAACACATGTATACACACACACGCACTTCTTTATATTAAAACTAGATTTTTACTGATTGTGTAAATAGTTGATATATTTTCACTAAAAAGGCAAACAAGGAAAGAATATCTTATATATCCACTGCTATTTGTCATGATGTAAAAAGATAAAATTACAACAAATTTATTCAAAGATCTCAATTGGCTTTATTGCAATTCGAGAATCTGGCAACACTTCATTTCACAAAACAGAATACGTGTTCCAATGAGTCCAGTGGAGAAGATTGGCTTTCTAAACAGAAAAAGGGCTGAAGAAAGCAGAAACAAAGAACAGAAAGCATTTGGTCATTTCAAAGTCTTTCCTTGTAAGTTGGGGACAGGGAGACAGAACAGTAGAAAGATTACTAAGTGACTAACATCAGGTTTCTTCAGGTTACCTTTGGTTGTAAAGATTAAAATTATCATGCCAATTGAAGATTAAACCTGGACTGTTTTGAAAACTGGCTGTTATCTTTCTCTGCTAGTTCCTCAGAAAGTCAAATAACAACTCAGTTTCCCTTTGTTGATTTAGATCTTTAGCATGAATGACTGCAGTTTGATTTGTAGTGTGGTCTGTTGGGGCCTAGTGCAAAGCTTAGTCTAAAAAAGTAACTTCCCACAATTTTTAGTTAACAATTGTAATAAGTATTAGCAAGTGTTATTAGACAAGAGAAATTAATTAGAGGCAGTATTATTAAATAAGAAGTATTTTTTAAAATTTGTTTTTATTGTATATATTAAAGATATACAACATGATGCTTTATATACATATACATAGTGAAATGATTACTAAAGGTAAGCAAATTAAGATATACACCACCTTTCACAATCATCTCTTGTTTGTGCTAAGACTGCCTAAAATCTACTGTCTTCACAAATTTTCAATATACAATACAATATTATTAATCATAGTCCTGCTGTCCATTAGACATCTAGATTTATTCATTCTACATATGTATCATTTGACCTACATTTCTCCATTTCCTTACCCTTACCTCCCCTGGTAACCACTGTTCTACTCCATAATAAGTGTTAATAATATCATGCAGTGTGTTTCTTTCTGTGTCTGACTTATTTCACTTAGCATACTGTTTTCTAAATTTCTCCATGTCATCACAAATGACAGTATTATTTCTGTGTGTGTGTAACAAATTTCTTTTTCCATTCATCCATCCATATTCACTTAGGTTGTTTCCATATCTTAGCTATTGTGAATAGTGTGGCAATGACCATGAGAGTGCAGATATCTATATGAGGTGTTTATTTTATTTCTTTTGGTCACATACCCAGAAGAGAGATTGCTGTATCATGTGGCAATTCTACTTTTAAATTTTTTAATATCCTCCCTACAAGTTTTTATAATGATTGCACCAATGTACATTCCCACAAACAATGTACCCTACCTTCACTGACGCTTGTTACTGCTTGTTTTTATAATAGTAGACATCTTAGCAGGTGTGAGGTAAAATATATCATTGGGGTTTTGATCTACATTTACCTGATGATGACCTTTTCATATGCCTATTGGTTATGTTTATGCCTTATGAGAAATGTCTATTCAAGTCTTTTGCCCATTTTTAAATTATTTGCTTTCTTGCTATCATTACATTTTTATAGATTTTTAATATTAACCCCTTATCAATAAATGGTTTGCAAATATTTTTCCCATTCTGTAGGTTGTCTTTTCATTTTGCAAATTGTCTCTTTTGCAGTACAGAAGCTGTTTAGTTTAATTCGATCACATTTGTCTAGTTTTGCTTTTGTTGGCTGTGTTTTTGGTGTCATATCTTAAAAATACCATTGCCAAGGCCAGTATAAAAGTGCGTTTCTCCTATGTTTTCCTTTAGAAATTTAAGATTTAAGGTTTTTCATTTAGTTCTTTAATCCATTTTGAGTTGGTTTTTCGTGTGTAAGGTAAGGGTCGAGATTTTTGAAAGATCTGTACACTGAATACTATAAAATGTTGATAATAGAAACTAAAGAAGAGACAAATAAATGAAAAGATATCTCCTGTTCATGCATTGAAAGAATTCATATTGTAAAAATTTTCATAATACTCCAAGCAACAAACAAATTCAATGAAGTCTCTATCAAAATTCCAAAGGTGTTTTTTATGGAAGTAGAAAAACTAAAGTCTTATGGAATCACAAAAGACTAAATAGCCAAAGAAACTTTTAGAAAGAAAAATGAAATTAGAGACATAGTACTTCCTTATTACAATGCTACAGTAATCAAAATGGTGAGATTAGGCATCCTTGGCTTGTACCATATTTTAGAAGTAATGCTTTTAGGTTTTTCTCATTAATGATTAGGTTGGTGCAAAAGCAATTGCGGTTTTTGTTATACTTTTAATGGCAAAATCACAATTATTTTTGCACCAGCTTATATCATATTTGCTATGGGCATTTCATAAATGGCCTTTAATATGCACAGTAAATTTTTTCTATAATTTGTTGAGAGTGTTTATTCATGAAATGATGTTGAACTTTGTCAAATCATTTTCTTGCATTAATTGATATGATTATGTGTTTTTATCCTGCATTCTGTCGATATAATGTATTGTGTTGATTTATTTGCATATATTTAGCCTTGAGTGTCATGGATAAATTCCACTTGGTTGTGGTGACCTTATTGATGTTTGCTGAATTCAGTTTGCTAGTACTTTATTAAAAATATTTGCATATATGTTTATCAGACATTGGCCTGTGGGTTTTTTTTTTCCTTCATGATTTCTTCGTTTGTCCTTAGTATCAGAGTGATGCTGGACTCACAAAATGGCTTTGGAAATATTCTCTTCATTTCAAGTTTTCTTTGTTGGGAGGTTTTTCGTTAATGCTTCAATATAAAAATACTAAAAAGCCTTTTTTTTCCTAAGTGGAGCTGGTTGAAATTACATTATAGGTAAAAAATTGTACATGTGCTGCCATAATTAAACACTAAGAAAATAAAAGCTAAAAGGATAAATTACAATTATTAGGCGTAAAAACATACTGTAAAATATCTGCAATGAAAATATCAGGGTATAGGAGCATTAGTAGTCAGATCAAGTGAAATAGAATAAAGTTTAGAAATAGACGTGTTTACATATAGAATTTTGCTTATGATAAGGATGTCAAATCACAGGAACAAAGATAATATGAAACTGGCTGAGAATGAAGTAATATTTTCTTGTGATATTAGATTTTATTTTCTGTAGATTTCACAGGACAAAAGAAAAATGAAGAATCAGTCAATGGAGATAGTGTTCACTCTGCTGGGACTGACAAATGACCCTCTACTACAGATTGTGATTTTTCTGTTTCTATTATTTAATGATGTCCTGAGCCTGATGGGAAACTTAACCATTATCCTCCTCACCCTGCTGGATCCACGGCTCAAGACTCCAATGTATTTCTTCCTCCGAAATTTTTCCTTCTTAGAAGTTTCATTCACAACTGTTTGCATTCCACGATTTTTGACAAGCGTTCTGACTGGAGACAAGACAATTTCCTACAATGCTTGTGCAACTCAATTATTCTTCTTTGTTTAGTAGGAGTTACTGAGTTTTACCTCCTGGCCGCCATGTCCTATGACCGCTACGTTGCCATCTGCAAACCGCTGCATTATCCAATCATTATGAGCAAAGTGTGCTACCAACTTGTATTCAGCTCTTGGGTAACTGGATTCCTAATCATCTTTCCCCCTTTGGTCTTGGGACTCAAGCTGGATTTCTGTGCTTCCAAAACTATTGATCGCTTCTTATGTGACACTTCTCCTATTCTGCAGATTTCTTGCACAGGTACACGTGTTATAGAATTAAAGGCTTTTATCTTAGCTGTGGTGACACTCATCATCATGTTGTTGTTAGTAATCCTCTCCTACACATACATCATCAAAACCATTCTAAAATTCCCTTCTGTTCAACTACAAATCAAGGCTTTTTCCACTTGTTCTTCACACATGGTTGTTGTCTCTATTACTTATGGGAGTTGTATTTTTATGTATACGAAACCATCAGCAAAAGAAAGGGTGACTTTAACTAAAGGAGTAGCTATACTCAATACCTCTATTGCTCCTTTACTCAACCCCTTCATTTACACCCTAAGGAACCAGCAGGTGAAAGAAGCTCTCAAGGATATGCTTCAAAGATTTTGTTATTTTCGAAACAAGACAAAATTTGGATATAAATAATATGCTGTTGGAACATGGATGGGAAAATTGAATACAGTCTTCAATAAATTACATTAGTTCAGAGTTATTCCATTTCTCCATTTGAATATTAATATCATAATAGGTTTACTACATCTCTGTGTTCTCTACAGCCCACTGCGTTGTTCTTTCTGAGTAACTCTTCCTACTCTCTGGTGATAAACAGCCTTCTTCAATCCAGAATATTAAATATCTTCTATGCTTAGAAATATCTCTTCCATAAATAATAGTTTTATATACTGAATGTTTTGTACCAGTGAACATTGCTAGATATACTGAGACAGTTATTTCAATATGTGTGTTAATTGGTAAGCATTGGATCTGCTTTTAAGTATTTTGCATTCCTGAAATAGTCAAAAACACAAAACCTGATAATTACTATATTATGTAATTGATGCTGTGATTAAAATGAGGTAGAAAATCTGATTAATTTTAAAGATCAAAATAGCCCTCCAAGAGATCATTGCTTATGATGGACCTTGAAAGATGAAGAAAAAAATTAAAGGTTCAAGGATGCTGTAATCAGAGTATAAAATATACAAATAAATTAGTCTACTGAAGAAGGTTCACCTGGGAGTTACAATGATTAAGAATACTAAGAATATGATATTTGTAAACAATTTTGGTTGTTTTGAGGGATAAAAATAATTTAACTTGGCCAGGTGTGGTGGCTCATGCCTGTAATCCCAGCACCTTGGCTGATAGAGATGGGTGGACCACTTGAGGTCAGGAGTTCGAGACCACCCTGATATGGTGAAACCCTGTCTCTACTAAAAAATACAAAAATTAGCTGGGTGTGACAGTGTGCACCTGTAATCCCAGCTACTCAGGAGGCTGAAGCAGGAGAATCACTTGAACCCAGGAGGCAGAGGTTGCAGTGAGCCAAGATCCTGCCATTGCACTCCAGCCTAGGCAACAGAGAGAGATTATGTCTCAAAAATTGATTAATTAATTAACTTAAGACTCTATTTCCAATTGTTTATATTGCCTTACAGTCTCTGAAGTCTGCATGTGATAGTAACCCATGAAAGAAATTCAAGGAATAATTTACTTATATTTGAGTTTGGGAAACTTTTCACATATTTTAAATAGTTTGTAAATTAAAAGCTCTCTAATCAATTCTGCTTGTGTGAATTTTTACCAAATTAACTAAGTATATATTTTATATAAAACATACATAAAACTATGCATTTGGACAAATTATGATATTCATGTAAAAATTTAAAAATATTTACAACATATTAAGTGGTTCCCTTTTTGTCTTTCCAGTCATTCCCATCTTCCACCTCTAACCCCATCTGTCACTGAATTGAGGTATTTACTGGTGTTCTTTCACTCACTATAGACTTGGAATTTTTTTCTTTCTTTTTTTTTTTTGCATATATATATATATATATATATATATTTTTTTTTTTTTTTTTCAAAACAGGATCTCACTCTGTCTCCCTGGAGAGAGGCTGGAGTAGAGTGGCATAATCATGGCTTACTGCAGCCTCACACTCCTGAGCTCAAGCAATCCTCCCATCTCAACCTCCCAAGTAGCTGGGACTATAGGTATGCACCACCACATCCAGCTAATTTCTTAATTTTTGTAGAGATGAGGTCTTGCTGTGTTGCCCAGATTGGTCTTAAATTCCTGAGCTCAAGCAATCTTCCTGCCTCTGACTCTCAAAGTGTTGGCCTTACAAGTATAAGCCATGGTACCCAGCCTGGAATTTCTTATAAAAGAGAGCATATTGTGTGCACTTTATGTATGTCTGCTTTTGCTCTGCATAATATTTTTTGAGTTCCATTCATGCTATTGCATGCATAATAGTTAATTCCTTTTTGCTGATATAATTTAGCAGAATATCTAGTGTCCTTTTGTGATAGCTAGCATTTTCTCCCATTCCAATACTTTGGTATTTTTATTCTCTGAGGAATATCTTCACATGACTGAACCATTTAGTTTGATCATTGTGAAAACTGATTACATTCCATATTTTGGATTGTCAATCCCTGAAGGCCTTTGTCCTCCTATAATGTCTTTTAGAAATAAGCTGATCCAACAAATTGGAGTTAATGGAAGGAGTTTTTGCCCCATGTGTTGGTGACTACTTCTCAATTCCTATTCTCCAAGGCAGTGGAGCTTCAAAAATTGTTTCTAAAAAGAAAAGAAAAAAGAAAAAGGATACACATGGAGGATCTCCATTTCTCATTTCAGTGGCCCATTTCAGCTCCAAATTAACTTATACTCTTTTGTATACAGTAGGCTCCAAGATTCAACCTTCTTTTGAAGATCAGGAGGGAAGCAAAATTCTGAGCACCAGAGATGAAGGAGTAGGAGACTAGAACTAGAGATTTCAGATCAAAGCTTTACAGAGAATGATTCAGGAAAGCTCAGTGGGAAATGGCAGTGACTTTCAGTAATTTCTGAGAAAGTTGTAATCAGTAGTCTTAGCAGTAAAGTATGTAGTTTTTAAACAGTGAGAAGTTACTATGGATCTCACCTTGCTCTCCAAAATCACAGCCTCTGCTTTTCTTACAACTTCCAAATTTGGAGCAAAGTACTCTCACTGAAAAACTTTGTTAGAGCTATACTGATAAGGGGATTCTGGAAAATGGCCTCCCAGTATCTCATCTGCATTTGCAGAACAATTAATATGGTAAAATATGGGAATACTATGCAACTACAAAAAAAAAAGAATTAAATCATGTCTTTTGCAGCCATGTAGACAGAGCTGGAGGCTGTAATCCTTAATACACTAATGCAGGAACAGAAAACCAAATACTGCACGTTATCACTTACAAGTGAGAAGTAAACACTGGGTACACATGGACATAAAGATGGGGATGATAGCAACTGGGGATTACTAGAGAGGGAAGGGGGAAAAAGGAGTGAGGGTTGAAAAATGACCCCTCAGATATTATGCTTACTACCTGAGTGATGGGATCATTTGTACCCCAAACCTCAGCAACATGCAATTTACTCATGTAACAAACATGCACATATACCCCTTAAAACTAAAGTAAAAGTTGAAAAAAAAAAGGCATATGTGGTATTGAGCTGGCAACATACTATTCAAAGTAGATTCTTTGAAAAGAACCAAGGCCATAGTCTCAGAAATTGTATTCTATGGTATATATGAACCACGTTTTCTTTATCCAGTCTGTCATCGATGGGCATTTAGATTGTTCTATGTCTTTGCTATTGTGAATAGTGCTTCAGTGAACATACACATGCATGTATCTTTATAATAGAATGATTTATATTTTGGGAGGTATATACCCAGTGATGAGATTGCTGGGTCAAATGGTATTTCTGCCTCTAGGTCTTTGAGGAATCACCACGCTGTCTTCCACAATGGTTGAACTAATTTATAATCCCACCAACTGTGTATGAGTGTTCCTTTTTTCTCCACAACCTTGCCAGCATCTGTTATTTTTTGACTTTTTAGTCATAGCCATTCTGACTGGTGAAAGATGGTATCTCATTGTGATTTTTATTTGCATTTTTCTAATGATCAGTGATGTTCATATGCTTGTTGCCTGCATATATTCTTCTTCTGAGAAGTGTCTATTCATGTCCTTTGCCCACTTTTTCTTTTCCATTTGATATTTTATTTGGTAAATTTACTACTTAAATATTTGCCCATTTTTATGCTTTAAAAATGGTTACTGTTATTTTTTGACATTTTTAATGTATTCTAGATACATGTTCTTTTTCAGGTATGTGATTTGCAAATATTTTTCCTAGCCTGTAGCTTATCTTTTCATTCACAAAGCAATGTCTTTTGAAGAGCAGATGGATTTTTATAAATCATGCTTTTCACCTTGCCTAAGGTCAGAAGTATTTTCTCTTATTTCTTTTTCTTGGATATTTATACCTGTCTGTTTATTTGAATATCTATGACTCACTTGGGCTATGTTTTATATATAGTGTGGGACATGAATGGTGCTTGATAATTTTGTACACAGTCATTTTTTTTTGTCAGCATCACTAGTTCAAAGACAGCAAATAAAACAAGAAAATGTCCATAGCATTAGGATGAGAAACTTCAATCTACACACTAGGTTTTTTCAGTTAAAAGCATTTTCAAACTTATACAAGCATGTAATCTGTAGAGCCCCTAAAGCCTTGGTTGTCTTTCAACTAGTAAATTCTATTTGAGCATGTGCAAGGTCTAAACCAAATCAAAACTACCTCATGCATCACCAGGGATAGAGAGAGTTACAGATCTGCTCTTAACATTTTCATTCTCAGCAGTTATGATATTGTACAATGATCATTCCCTTTCAAAACTGATAATTTGTTATATGAAAAAGTTATATTTGGAATCATTAGAAACATTACAATTGACCATTTAATTTTTTCTTTAATTTTCAAGATGCCAGTTTGATTCTTTAATTGAAACAGAACCATAAAAATACTTTATTAAATGTCATCATCTATATGATTAAGATGTTATCATAACTATCACTTCATAATTTGATAGGAATGCATTATTAAAACTGAGTGGTAGAATAAAGGAATTGAACATAAATTAAGAATTGATATAGTATTGTGGTAAACAGGAATAGCTTTTACTTGCTTTTGTCTACATACGTGAAACCAGAGAATAAATAAAGATGATAATAACATTTTTATGTCAATAAGAAATATAAATTAGTTCTGTTCACACATTTGAAAGTCTTAGTTATGAGATCACAACAATGACAAAGAAGATGAAGATACAATGATGATCCTGGGGATGAAAGTCTTATGTCATTAACCAATTACAGCATCTGAGGAAAGTTATCTGAGATCATGAGGCCTGAGTTTCCTCAGAGGTAGATGAATACATGAAAGGATATTTTCATACTGAAAATCAAAGATACTATAATTTTATATTATGAAGATATATTCTAGGGTTTCCGAAAATGGAGATGAGATTTGTTTAAAGAATGAGAAGAATTAATGCCTGTTAGAATTAGGCAGTTGCAGAATTTCTGAAAAAAATCTCATTTAGTTGGGATCAGATTTCTCTCTCTCTCCCTCTGTGTCTCTCTTTCTTACTATCTTCCTCTTTCTCTCTCTCCTTATCTCTCCCTACACTTTTTTTATCCAGATACATGAATGTAATAATAAGATTAAAACCTGTGGGCAAATTGTTTCTCTGGAGGACATGAAAGAATTCTCTTAATTCAAAAGCAAAATGCAATTGTCAGAATTGTTGTATACGGTGGAGTAAAATGACTAAGGTCAAAATAATGATTGATCTGAGATCTCATGCAATAGTCTCCTACTGGAATATAGTGTTGGAAAGTCCAGTTGAAAATGTTCAGTGGTGAGTAATTTTACTGAGGACATGAGAATATAACACTCAATCAATTTAACCAGGGAATACTCCTTGATAGAGTTACTGGGAAAGTAAGTGGATGAAATCCCAGGGACTGAGAGATGAGAACAACAGCATTCAAGGTTCTCACTTAAACAGAGTAAAGATTCTGTGCTAGAGAGAAAAACTTTCAATATTTGAGGACTGAGAGGCAGGAAGCTCTGATTATTACATTACAGTAGTTAATCAAATATTTAAAATAAGAAATCTGGAACATTTATAGTTACTGGTTTACCACCCTGTGGCACAATTCCCAATGCTTATATAAAATAACATATGAAATAAAATATGAAATCAGGTAAATAGTTTAAAGGCTTGCATCCATATAGATTTTTTTAACAATAAACTAGTACGCCAGCAAACTTCACTGATAGGAGGGGAGAAAGTCTGTAAGGAAGAGGGAATATGAGAAGTTAGGGGTAAAATATGACATTGGAACATTTTCCTATGGCATAAGTGGATGACTTAGAAACCGTAAAAAACAAAACAGAAATGAATAATTAAACCTAAGCCATATCTCTATATCTATCAAGCCAGAAAGGAAGAAGATAATAATTACAACAATAATTAATAAATCATCCTAAAATATCAATGTCTTGTTTCATCTTGATTCATCTAGACACTCTATTTGTTTGTGAAATGTGGTTCTTTGGATAATTATTCATTTTGGTGATTTCTGTGTGCCTGAAAATTGTTAGATGATTATAGAACACTTCCTTAAAATCATTTACTATATATGTGTTGGGAGTGAAAATGGAGAATTAAATCCAATCCCTTCCATTCATTTATTCTCACAATCCAAAAGTTTTTTAAAATCTCTAATTACTTTCTTCTAAAAATATCTTTGACTCTTAACCCACATTCTAGACCCACTGTCACATTTATACACTAAGATTTAAAATTTATAAATAGTTTAAAGCAAAGTTTCCCTCACGTGCTCCCTGGTAATAACACAGCCCATATTCCATAGCATTTCCAAGACTAATCTCCCTAAAAACAAAAAGTTAACATCAAATTTTTCATCTTAAATGCACTTTCAATGACCTCTCTAGTTGGAAATGTCAATGAGATTGTAGTCTTTATTTAAAATTTAATATGCAGGTTATCGGTGCACTGTTTTGTTTTGTTTTGTTTTGTTTTTTGAGACAGTCTTGCTTTGTCGCCCAGGCTGGAGAGCAGTGGCATGAATTTGGCTCACTGCAACCTCCGCCTCCCAGGTTCAAGCACTTCTCTGCCTCAGCCTCCCAAGTAGCAGAGATTACAGGCACCTGCCACCATGCCCAGCTAATTGTTTTGTATTTTTAGTAGAGACAGGATTTCACCATCTTGGCCAGGCTAGTCTTGAACTCCTGACCTCATGATCCACTTGCCTCGGCCTCCCAAAGTACTGGGATTACAGGCATGAACCACTATGCCTGGCCTCCTGCGGTGCATAATAAACATAGGGTATATTAACTCTATACCAGAAATAGTGACTCATAAGCAGTAAGAATGATAAGTCAAAATTACATTTACAAAACTCTCTAGGTCAAGCTTGTCCAACTGGTGGCCCACTGGCCATATGCGGCACAGGACTGCTGTAAATGTGGCCCTAACCAATTTGTAAACTTTCTTAGAACATTATGAGTTGTATTTGTGATTTTTTTTTAAACTTCATCAGCTATCACTAGCGTAAGTGTGTTTTATGTGTGGCCCAAGACAACATTTCTTCTTCCAGTGTGGCCCAGGGAAGCCAAAAAATTGGACACCCCTGATCTGGGTGATTCTTTAAAACCAAACCTTTGAAACTTACTGATATGATAGATTTAATTCCGAAATACCATTCTGTCAAATAGGGCCCTTTATGCTTTCACCCTTCAACCTCCCCAAACTTATTGTTGACTTTACTTTCATCAGCACCCAAAAATATTAGTTGTACCACATTCTTGAATTGTTCAAAAGTGTCAGCACTATCCTTTATTGAGTGGTAAATAGTTCTAATAGCATATATTTACTGAGCAACGAGGTATGGGTTTCATTTTGCCCACTTTACATATGGAAAAAGTAAGGCATAAAAAGTATGCATGATCTGCATGATGTTCCAGAGTGTGTAGCACAGCTTTCAGTGAACCTAAGTTCCAGAGTGTGCAGCAAAGCTTTTACTAAAGCTAACTGAATATCTTGAGGCCATCAGATTTACTAATTCTCCAAATGCATGTGGTTATCTAATACCTCTGTGTTATTTGCATATATTTGTATCTCAGTCATCTTTCCTTATGAATATTTTTAGTCTTAGCATAATAATTACTTTCTCCTGAAAGGTTTCCCTTATCTCCAAAATTCCATGGAAGCCATCCTTCCTTCCCCATAAATGTTTTTGTAGACTTTTATTGTAACACTAATTACATGCTATATTGCAATACAGTCATGTGCCACATAATAACATTTTGGTCAATGACAGACTGCATGTACAACGACGGCCCCATAATATTATAATACCATATTTTTACTATACCTTTTCTGTATTTAAATATGTTTAGATGTGCAAATACTTACCATTATGTTACAATTGCCTACAGTATTGGGTACAGTAACATGCTATACAAGTTTGCAGCGTAGAAACAATGGAGTATAATATATGGCATAGGTGTGGATGTTTGTACTACAGAATTGCCTAGCAATACATTTCTCAGAAATACCCCCATTGTTAAGCAATGCATGTGTTTGTGTCCTTTAAACAAGGAAAGCTTCTTAAAGGTAATGATTGAATCCTTCACAATGTCTGCAATAACATATATTACAATAAATATATGGTGAATTAGTTATCAAGTTACATATGTCAAGTTACATTTATACAAGTCATATTTTATTCAAAATCATGGTTTCTGGAAACTGATGTTCCATAAAAAGATGTTATTTAAAAGTTGGATTAAAGAATCAAAGAAAATAATTGTAGTAGTATGAAACATTTCATGAGAAAGAACATAATTAAGACTGGAACTGAGCTATCAAGGAAAACATGATCAAAATAAATGTATAAAACATGTTTTCCAGTTTTTATAGTAAAGTTGTAATTTGTAGCAGATTCTTAAAATGGTCTTTTAGAAAAACACAAATTCTTTTGTGATACATCCCAGAAGACTTCTTTCACCTGCTGGTTTCTGAGAGTATAAATGAAGGGATTTAGTAAAGGGGCAATTGAGGTATACAACAAAGCTACACCTTTGGATACAGTGACTCTTTCTTTTGCAGATGGTTTAATATACATAAAGATACAGCTACCATATGTCATGGAGACAACAATCACGTGGGAAGTGCAGGTGGAAAATGCCTTGCTCCTTTGCTGTGCAGAAGAGAATTTCAGAATGGTCTTAATAATGCAAGTGTAAGAGAGAATCACTAATACCAATGTAATCACAAGTGTCACCACAGCTAAGACAAAAGACATCAATTCTAGGACATGTGTATCTGTGCAGGAGATCTGTAGAATAGGAGAGGTTTCACACATAAAATGGTCAATAGTTTTGGAAGCACAGAAATCCAGCTTGAGTCCCATGACCAATGGGGGAAATATGATTAAGAATCCAGTTATCCAAGAGCTGAGTACAAGTTGGTAGCATACTTTGCTGCTCATAATGATTGGATAATGCAGTGGTTTGCAGATGGCAACGTAGCGGTCATAGGACATGGCAGTCAGGAGGTAAAACTCAGTAACTCCCGGTAAAAGAATAAAAAATAATTGAGTTACACAATTATTATAAGAAATGGTTTTGTCTCTAGTCACAATGGTTATCAAGAATCTAGGAATGCACACTGTTGTGAATATTATTTCCAAAAAGGAGAAGTTACGGAGAAAGAAATACATTGGAGTCTTGAGCCGAGGATCCAGCAGGGTGAGGATAATGATGACTAAGTTCCCCATCAGGCTCAAGGTGTAGTTGAGAAATAGAAACAGGAAAACCACAATTTGCAACTGTGGATCATCTGTCAGTCCTAAAAGAATGAACTCTATTTCCATCGATCGGTTCTTCATTTCTTTTTTGTAATCCTTATCAAATCTTCATAGAAAGGGAAAAACAAAATTTATACATATAGTATTCCTACAGCAAAAAATATATATATTTAAATTTATCCATGTGCAAATGGTTTCTCCAGCCTGAAGTTGCAGATGGCATACATACCATAAGTAAATTCAAAATTTATTGTAATTCTACTAGTTCTCTTTATAATATTCCTCACAAATTTTTTTCCAGAACTTGAATAATATATACTTTTGGTAAATATGAATTTTAACTTGTTACTGTCAGACAAACTCTACTCGCCATGTGTAATTTAAACATCATATTAATATCTTAAAATTTATTTCTCTATTATTTCTATCATATCTATACAAGTTATACTAAGTTAGTTTGTATTTTTATAATGAGTATGAGGGTAATGAATCAAAACCAAGATTTAGGATTACATTACAATTTGTGTGCTGATCAATGATCCAATAAATAGTTAAAGATCCTCATTTCATTAGTTTTGACATTTTCTTCGCACTGAGAATACACCATATTATTAACAGTTTCTTTTATTAGTTCTTTTCTACATTCAAATGAGCAGTTGTTTACCAGCTTATGGGACAAATAAATGAAAACATGATAAAATAAACAAGTTACATATTTTCATTAAAAACTTGTGTTTTCAATTACCCTTTTTGAAATGTCATTTTATTAGTGTGGCTACATAATTTTGGCTATTTTTTAACTTCCTCCATATTCTTTATAAAGCCATTGAAAATCCCTTTTTATCATTTCTATATATAAGAATTCTATTTAGTCCCAGTTTGTACTATTTTTCTGTTATCTTAAATGTGTAGTCTACTTCATTATACTGATGCAACAGTATATGAATAAAATAGATTACTTACTACTATATAACTCTGAAATTAATGTACTATTAAAACACATTTATAAAGCACGAAATTTCAGTAGCCAAATTTAATTACCTGAATTGCACTTACTGTGTATTTGCCTTAATTTCTGATTTTAGACTAAGTTAAAATTACAGTTGACTTACCTTTTTGAATCTATTATTCATTTCTTTGTGTGTGCATGGAACAGATACATGCTAGCATAATTAATGACAATTTTACTCATTAATGACAATATTTTATTATCCAATAGGCAGATTTATTACCAATGATTTTTGTGGGGAGAGGCAATGTGTACATACTGCGTTTCTGTAGAGAATTTCCGCATTTCCCCAAGTTCATCCTCACTATGAAGATTGAGACTTAGGTATTAATAATTTTAAAGGACTTCTTTTATTCCATATAAGTTAAACTTGCAAAATTGTGTTATTGCAATTGAGATTGCCGTCACTCAAAGCCTCAAACTAGATAGATAAAATTTCTTTAAAATAAAATAAAATTGGGAAATGAAAATTAAAATCAAGAAATTATTTGATGAAAGATAAACAACTCTTACAAGAAAGATATTGTATTACCAATTGTACATTTATAAAATGCTGCAGTTTTATCATTTTTTACTTACTACAGACTCAAGGGAATCTATTGAAATAAAACAAAGACAATTTTTTCTCTGGGGATCAGTGTTACAAAAGCACTAATTATTGGCAATAAAAGGCACCACTCCAGGTTACTTTAAATAAAAACTGAAGAGAAAGTATCCCAGAGGAGTATTGTAAGTGATTTAGAAAAATCAATGAGATATTTAACAGTAACATCAGCAGTTCACTGTCCAGGGCAATATCAGACAATCTCACACTGGTTTACACATATAATGAAATAAACTACTGTTACATAAAAAACATGAAACTTAAAAATGGTATGCTAAGTGTAAGAAGCAGATACAAATGATTTATAATCATATAAAAGTACTATATGGTTTCATTTACATGATTCTGGAAAAGACTAAACTACAGGAACAGATATTTGATCAGTAGTTCCAGAGGCATAAAATACAAAAAGATTAGCTGCAAAAGTGTCCTAAGGGATCTTTTTAAGACAATGAAAATTTTTTATATCTTGATTGTGGTGGAATTGCATGACTATATATATTTGGCAAAGTGCATCAAATGATGTACTCACAAAAGGTGAACTTTTTCATTAAATTCAAAGTCAATCATTAACCATTAAAATTATTTTGATATTATTTGTCTCTTTTTTAACAGGCTATTTAGAAGACTACTTAGGTCTACACTGGCCCATAAGATAGATATAGATTAGATATAAATATGTAGATATAGCTATATGGAGAGAGAGAGAAAGAAGAGAGTTGATTTTATACATGCTGTATAAACAATGATGCAATCAACATCAGAGTGCAGCTATCAATTTGAGATCCTGGTTTCGATTATTTTGGATGTATACCCAGAAGTGGGACTGCTGGATCTTATGATAGCTCCATTTTATTGTTTTTCCCCATGGCTGCACTGTTTTACATTCCCACCAAGATTGTACAAGAGTTCTAACTTCTCCACATTCTCATGAACAATATGTTTTATTTTTCTTTTAAATTTATTTTAGGTTCAGAGGTACATCTGCAGGTTTGTTATACAGGTAATTTGCATGTTATGGGGGTTGGGTAATAAACACAATACTCAGTAGGCAGTTTTTCAATTCTCACCCTCCACCCACCCTTCACCCTCCAGTAGGCCTTGGTGTCTGTTGTTCCCTTCTTTGTGTCCATGTGTACTCAATGTTTACCACTTATAAGTGAGAACGTAAGGTATTCAGTTTTCTGTTCCTGCATTAGTTCACTTAGGAAAATGACCTCCATCCATGTTGCTGTGAAGGACATGATCTTGCTCTGTTTGTATGGCTGTGTAGTATACCATGGTATATATGTACCACATTTTCTTCATCCAGTCTATGTTAATGGGAATTTGGATTGATTCTGGTATTTGCTATCGGAAATAATGCTACAATGAGCTTGCACCTGCATATGTCTTTATGGTAAAACAGTTTGTATTCCTTTGGGTATTTGCCCAGTAATGGGAATGCTGGGTCAGTGCTGGAATAACTGGCTACTCACATGCAGATGGAAACCAGATCCTTCCCTTGCATTATATACTAAAAACCACTCAAGATGGATTAAAGACTTAAATGTAAAACCGTAAACTGTAAAAACCTGGAGGATAACCAAGGAAATAACACTTTGGACATAGGCCCCAGCAAAGATTTAATGATGAAGACACCAAAAGCAATTGCAACAAAAACAAAAGTTGACAAGTGGGACATAATTAAATTAAACAGCTTTTGCACAGCAAAAAAAAAAAACCTCTCTTGCTCTTTAATAATAGCCATCCTAACAGACGTGAGGTGATATCTCATTGTTGCTTGGATCTGCATTTCCTGATGATTGTGATGCTGAAGACACTTTCAAATATTTCTTGGTTATTTGTGTGTTTTCTTTGGAGAAATGTATAGTCAAGACCTTTGCCCATTTTTAATTGAGTTTTTTTTTTTTTTGGTTTTTTACTATTCAATTGTAGAAGTTTCATATATTTTTTGAAGATTAATCTTTTATCAGGGTTTTACAATTCACAAATAGTTTCTCCAATTCCATAGGTTTCCTTTCCACCTTATAGATTGTTTTGCTGTTCAGAAGATTTTTATTTTGGAGTAATTCCACTTGTCTATTTTTTTATTTTAGCACCTGTGCCTTTGGTGTCATATCTAAGGAATTATTGCCAAGACCAATATCACAAGCTGTCTTCCATGTTTTCTTCTAAAAGTTTCTTCTAAAAGATTCAAGTTTTATGTTTACATATTTAATTTATTTTGAGATGATTTTTTGTATGGTATAATATATAACTAATTTTATTTATTTCTATGTGGATATTCACTTTTCCCAACACTATTTTTTGAAGAAACTATCCTTTCCACATTGTGTGTTTTTGGCACACTTGTCAAACATTGTATATGTGTGGGTTTAGATCTGGGCTCTCTATTCTGTTCCATTGTCTACATGTCTCATGTCTGTTTTTATGGCAGTCCAGTACTCTTTTAATCACTGTAGCTTTGTAACATATTTTAAAATGAAGTGTGATGTCTCCAGCTTTGTTTCTTTTTCTCAACAGTGTCATGACCATTTGGGGTCCTTTGTGGTTCTATATAAATTTTAGGATTGTTTTTTCTATTTCTGCAACAACTGTCCTTGAAATTTTGATAGAATTTGTTTATAATGTATAAATAATTTTGCATTAGTATAAATCGTTTGATGAAATTGTCCAGAGAAGTTATCAGGCCCTGACCTTTTTTTCATTGGAAGGATTTTGAATACTTACTCAATCTCCTTAATCATTACTGTTCTGGTCAGGTTTTCAATTTATATTAAAAACTATGATGAAATGTACATGGGCAATAAGCATGTGAAAAGATGCTCAAAATCATTAGTTATTAGGGAAATGCAAATAAAAACCACAATGACATATATACCACTTTACAGCCACTAGAATGGCTACTACACACACACACACACACACACTCAGACAAACACACACAATCATATAAATATATAATGTCTTGTGTGTGTACATATAGACATATACAATTTCTCCACCAACAATGTATGAGGGTTCCAATTTCTCTACAACACAAATGCGTGCACACACACAAATATATTTCTCCATATCACCAATGCATGCACACACATAAATATATACAAATATATATTACATATATGATTATATATATGTTCGGCCATATAATATATGAACATATATTATATATATGATTATATATACCTGTATGTGTGCATGCATTGGTGATGTAGAGAAATTGGGACCTTCATACATTGCTGATGGGAATGTAAAATGGTGTCAATGCTATGGAAAACTGTTTGACACCTTCTTAAAAAGTTAAATATAAGGGTCAGGCATAGTGACTCACACCTGTAATCCCAGCACTTTGGGAGGACAAGGCAGGAGGATTACCTGAGCACAGGATCTCAAGACTAGCCTGGGCAACATAACAAGACCCCTATCTCTATAAAAAATAAAAATAATTAGCCAGGAACAGTGACATGAACCTGTAGACTGTTACTCAGAAGGCTGGAGTGGGAAGATCCCTTGAGCCAAAAAGCTTGAAGTTGCCAGGAGCTATGATCACATACCACTGCACTCCAGCCTGGGTGACAAAGTGAGACTCTGTCTCAAAACAGAAAAACCAACAAAAAGTTAAATGTAAATTTACCTATGTCCCACAAATTGTATTTCTAGAAATTGAAAACATAGGTTCACACAAACATTTGTACATAAATATCAATATTAGTATTGTACATAATGGCCAGAAAGTGGGAACATCCATCAAGGGATTAATGATTAAAAATTCTGGTGTGTGTATATGTATAGATATATATTCATGCATATACACACAATGGAATAGTTCTTACCCATCAAAGGAAATGAAGTACTCATACATGCTACACACATGCTTCATACAGGATACAAGGTTCATACATACATGAACCTTGAAAATATATTGCTAATGAAGAAAGATGGAGGTAAAAATTCATATATTGTGTAATTCCATTCCTGTGAAATGTCCAGAAAAGGCAAGTCTGTGGAGATAGGAAACAGATTAGTGGAACTGAGCTAGGGTAAGGGGAATGGCTGTTTACTGGGCATGGCGTTGCTTTTTGAAGTAATGGAAATGTTCTGGAATTATATAGTGGTAATGGTTAGACAATATTGTGAATATACTAAAAACCACATATTTTACATTTGAAAATAATCAAATGCTGAATTTTATGTCACATGAATTTTATCTTAGTTGAAACAAAAAGCATTGCCAAAGGAAAATAATCAAGCTTCCTCTTTACTATGGTATTCCCAAGCAAATATTTCAGGACATTGATACAAAACAAAAAACAGAAGAATATACATAAAAAAAATTTCTTGCTTGGTTCAGGAGAATTTTTAGCCATAAATGAGTTCTCAGTGTACATCTTTCTTGTTTATTACACTCTACAAAACTCATCTCATTCTCTCTCTTAATGGTGTTAAGTTTAGCCTAGATTTAAATCCTTAATCCATCTTGAGTTGATTTTTGTATAAGGTGAGAGATGAGGATCCAGTTTCATTCTCCTACATGTGGTATGCCAATTATCCCAACACCATTTGTTGAAGAGGGGGTCCTCTCCCCACTTTATGTTTTTGTTTGCTTGGTCAAAAATCAGTTGGCTGTATTTGGGTTTCTTTCTGGGTTCTCTATTCTGTTCCATTAGCCTGTGTGCCTATTTTTATACCAGTCCCACGCTGTTTTGGTGACTGGCCTTATAGTATAGTTAGAAATCAGGTAGTGTGATGCCACCCGATTTGTTCTTTTTGCTTAGTCTTGCTTTGGCTATGTGGGGTCTTTTTTGGTTCCACATGATTTTAGAATTGTTTTTTCTAATTCTGTGAATAATGATGGGGACATTTTGTTGGAGATTGCATTGAATTCATAGAATGCTTTTGGCAATATGGCCATTTTCACAATATTGATTCTACCCATCCATGATCATGGCATGTATTTTCATTTGTTTGTGTCATCTATGATTTCTTTCAGCAGTTTTTGTAGTTTTCCTCGTAGAGATCTTTTTATTGCTTGGTTAGACATCTTCCTAAGTATTTTTTGCAGCTATTATAAAAGGGATACAGTTCTTGACTTGATTCTCTGCTTGGTTGCTCTTGGTGCATAGGAGAGCTACTGGTTTGTGTATGTTAATCTTGTATCCGGAAACTTTGCTGAATTTTCTTATTAATTCTAGGAGTTTCTGGAGGAGTCTTAGGGTTTTCAAGGTAAACAATCATATCGTCGGAAAACAGTGACAGTTTGACTTCTGCTTTTCCTATTTGGATGCCCTTTCTTTCTTTCTCTTGTCAGATTTCTCTGGCTAGAACTTCCAGGACTATGTTGAAGAGGAGTGGTGAGAATAGGCATCCTTGTCTTGTTCCAGTTCTCAGAGGAAATGCTTTCAACTTAAATCTAAGACCTGAAACTATAAAAATTCTAGACGATAACATTGGAAAAATCCTTCTAGACATTGGCTTAGGCAAGGATTTCATGACCAAGAACCCAAAAGCAAATGCAATAAAAACAAAGATAAATAGTTGGGACTTAATTAAACTAAAGAGATTAATTTCTTAATTAATCTCTAACTAAGCAAAAGGACCAGTCAGCAAAGTAAACAGACAAACCACAGAGTTGGAGAAAATCTTCACAATCTGGACATGTGACAAAGGACTAATATCTGGAATCTACAATAAACTCAAACAAATCAGTAAGAAAAAAATCCAATCAAAAAGTAGGTTAAGGACATGAATAGACAATTTACATGGATGAAAATGGAAACCATCATTCTCAGCAAACTGACACAAGAACAGAAAACTAAATACCACATGTTCTGACTCATAAGTGGGTGTTGAACAATGAGAACACATGGACACAGGGAGGGGAACATCACACACTAGGGCCTGGGGGTTGGGGGTCCAGGGGAGGAATAGCAGGGGGTGAGGAGATTGGGGAGGGATAACATTAGGAGAAATACCTAATGTAGATGATGGGGCAATGGATGCAGCAAACCACTACGATGGTACATGTATACCTGTGTAACAAACCTGCATGATCTGCAGATGTACCCCAAAACTTAAAGTATAATAAATAATTTTTTAAAAAACTGTGCTCAAATATGGCAAAAGTTGACTGTAACCAATCCAGCTGTTTCTGTACCCTGCTCCTATTTTCTGTACATCACTTTCCTTTTTCTGTCCATTAATTTTATTCTACTGCCCAGAAGTGCTCTGAACTTATTCTCATTCTGGGGGTCTATTCAATATTCAAGTTATTCTTTGCTTAATTAAACTCTGTTAAATTCAATTAATGTAAAGATTTTTTTAAAAATACTAGAAACCATTGGCCATTTTAACCCATGTCATTCTTTCCTTCACTAAGTGTTGCTATACACTTGGACATGTTCACCTTAGCTCCTTCCTTGCTTTGATGACCCAAACAAAACTATTTTTTTTTCATGTTTTGGTCATAGTAATTAATGGATGAAGTCACAAGGAAGTTATGAAGCTTAGAAAGTATATTTCATTTGTTATGAGAAATATCTGTGAGGGCATCCTGAGATTGCCAGTTAAAAAATCTCTGTGCCTCTTTTTCTTCATCTGTTTAATGGGAATAAGTGATAAAATTATCAAGTTCATGGGGTTTTATTCATGTCACTTAGAAAAGTGCCTGGTGCATATAAATATGAAGAAAATATGTGGACTATAAATATAGTTTTCACGGTGTTTGGCACATTGTCTGTTGTTACTATATGGGAGCAACTCATGTTGCTATAATTTATCTCTTTCTTAATTGACATAAATCTTTAAATGTCTTCTCTCATGAAGAAAGTAACAGAAATTTAAAAATAATTTTATTTGACCATTTTTTATTATTCCCCATGATACGATCATTCTCCATAATGATTTGTATGTATGGAAATAATAATCTTTGCTTTTTATTAAAAATAGCATTCAGCATGGATTATTTTTATCTGAAATGTAATTTCTCATGTTCTTACTCTGGTAAATACTTAATTTTCTTTTAAACCTGAATGACACTAAAACACAGTGACTAAATCCTTCCCCTGGGGTCTAATTAATTATATACTCTATCTATATATAAATGTTAAATGTAATTTATTTACTGTAAAGATGACCTTCTTACTTGTATTTACCCCAGTGTACACTTGGGCATCTTGCAGAGTATATATGTTATTTATAATTTAATCATTCAACAACATTTATTATCATATTAATAAAGTAATAAAATGAAACCACAAATCTATAAATACGCTTACTACCAAATAAAAATATAATGGAATTAATCAATGATTAAATGAATCTTTACCACCTTTTAGTGTATCACCCTAAACATTTCCACTGATGTTCCCAGAAAATAATTTAGTTAAAATACAATGGATATAATTAATAATTAATTATAATACTTAATTGTCATAAAAATAATATTATAATTAAGTAATATTACATTACTTACCATAAAATATATTATAATTAATGTAATACTACTTAATTATATGATATCATAGTTAAGCAATGTTTAACACATGCTTCAGTGTTCAAATTAGTTTGAAATAAGGTGCTATTAAAGTTGTTTAACACTTTTAGGCAAAATGATTGAGAAATTAGTGAAATTTAGGGTTAATTAAAATGCTTAGCCATTACCAATAGAATAGAATAAAATCAGACTGAAGGGAAAGTAACAAAGTTCTGTATTCATTTCATGCACTATATGACTTTATGACAAATAATGTATATGTGTTTTTACATGTGTATATAAGAGATAGTGATGTTAAGTTTATTATACAGTGAATGGGGGTCAAATAAGTTTGAAATTATAGACTATCAAGATTTGCATGATTTTACATGTTATATTTTGAATAAAGTTGGAGCTCTTCATAAGGGCAAACAAATAAATTATCTTAGTAAATAATTCCTATGCAAAACAGGAAAGGGACTGGTCAAAAGAAGAAAAATTTTTCTATTTTGTATAAAGACAGCTATAGATCCGAAATTCTTATGGGTTTTGATAGTAAATAAATAATCAAGGGTGAAATATTTGATAATGAAATTGTCATGATAAGAGGAATGTCAGCTGCCTTTGTGTATTTTAATAAATTTTAGAGCTTTAATCATTGTGAATTTAGGAAAACGATTCTACACAATTCTGCCATGAGCAGATGACCCTGTTTTGAACAATACAAAGAGAAATGTACATCCTACCATTTCACCAAAATGTTTGATTGTAATAAAAACAACCCTGGACTTTTAGTCAATGAACTCGGTTAAACATATTTATTCCCCAAATTTTGGGGAGCAATTATTACTAAAGTTAAGACCATTTCCTATAACAATTGTTTAGCTCAATTATTTTTCTTCATCTTCGTGAGTGCATTTGAATTTTTTCTTCTAGCTGCCATGTCTTATGATCGTTATGTGGCCATCTGCAATCCTCTCCATTATACCACCATCATGAACCAGAAAATTTGCACCCTGACTGTCTTTAGTTCATGGCTGGGAGGATTTCTGGCCATTTTCCCACCACTCATGCTTATCTCAAATTAGATTTTTGTGCTTCCAATGTCATTGATCACTTCTCTTGTGACTATTTTCCCTTTTTTTAAATTTATCTTTTTATATATATTTAATGCATTTTAGGTTTTGGGGTACATGTGAAGAACATGCAAAATTGTTGCACAGATACATACATGGCAATGTGGTTTGCTGTCTTCCTCCCCATCACCTATATCTGGCATTTCTCTCCATGTTGTCCCTCCCCAACTCCCCACCCCCTGCTGTCCCTCCCCTATTTCCCCCCACAGACCCCAGTGTGTGATGCTCCCCTCCCTGTGTCCATGTGTTCTCATTGTTCAATACTTGCCTATGAGTGAGAACATGTGGTGTTTGATTTTCTGTTCTTGTGTCAATTTGCTGAAAATGATGGTCCCCATTTTACAACTCTCATGCTCAGACACATGGCTTTTAGAGATGACTGGTTTTTACTTTTTTTTATTGCATTTTAGGTTTTGGGGTACATGTGAAGAACATGCAAGATTGTTGCATAGGTACACACATGGCAGTGTGATTTGCTGCCTTCCTCCCCATCACGTATATCTGGCATTTCTCCCCATGCTATCTCTCCCCAACTCCCCACCCCCTGCTGTCCCTACCCTATTTCCCCCTGACAGACCCCAGTGTGTGATGCTCCCCTCCCTGTGTCACGACTGGTTTTTACTTTGCCTTTGTTACTCTGCTGTTCACCTTGGCACTAGTAATTCTGTCCTATGTATGCATCATTTGTGCCATTGTGAGAATCCCGTCTGCCAGTCAGAGAAAAAAGGCTTTCTCCACTTGCTCCTCTCATATGATTGTCATCTCCATCTCTTAAGGGAGCTGCATATTCATGTATGTCAAGCCTTCAGCAAAAGAAAGAGCATCATTGACCAAAGGAGTAGCTATTCTCAAGACTTCAATCGCCCCCATGCTGAACCCTTTTATTTACACCCTAAGAAACCAGCAAGTAAAAAAAGCTTTTAAAGATTTGGTTCACAAAGTAGTGTTCTACAGAAACAAATGAAAGAATTTACTAACATGAATGAATGTCATCATAAAGATACAATAAAGGAAAAATAAAATTTTAACTTGTCCACTATCCTCCCATATACATCTCACAACTACCTGCAATGCTGAGTTCATTTGCTTCAGTTTTCTTTTTAACTTGAAAGTGACTATGTTGTGCCTTCCCTTAAAACTCTATAGGTTTCTCGTAACCATTGATTTCCAATTTTGGTTAAAAAACCTGTGGCTATAGAACATAAATTACCTTGTTGATTATTCTAAATAATAAAAATGTTTATGCCTTAATGAGTCAAAGAAATAAACACTGTTTTAATCAACTTACTTTTAAAATTTCTCTTTTTGGTTACTAATATAAGTTTCTTTTCAAATGTTCTGTTTATGATATATGAAATGATACGTGAAATAAATTAAATATCTGCCAGAAACTTTTTTTGCATGCAGTATCTCTCCAATTCTTTCCACTCATCTGATGGACTTAAGTACATATTTTCCTACTCACAAATAATTTGAGGTTCATAATATTTTCTATTTTCTAGTTATGCTGAAGGTATGCACTATGTCTAGTTTATATTTTCTCCTTCTTCATCATATTTTTGTTTTTGAAAATGTATAAAAAGATAAATATTTAGGCAGCCATCATTGCTCTTAGGCACCCTGAAAATCTGATAGAACTTTCCTAAATAGTAATAGCTCCTCTATAGAAAGTACTTATTCTGTTCCATATGCTGGGGTAGGTATGTTCTATCCCATATCTTATTTAATCTTTATAGGTATCTGGCAAAATAGACATGATTATCTGCTTTGTAAAAATGTGTAAATTGATGCTCAGAAAAGTTGTACAGTTTGCCTAAGATAACAGTTACAGTAGATAACATGGTAGCCTATTTTAAAAACAAACCAAAAAAAAACAGTGTTTGCTCTATATTTATACATAGTGGAAACTCTACAAGGGTCTGAAAATTTTGTATAGCTTTTACTAAGAATCTGCACAATTTTATTGCCTTTTTCAGTAACATTATCTCATTTGGGCATGATTATACTATTATATTCTAGAAAGACACTTAACTTCTAAAAACATATTTGGTATATAAATTATAACATCAATCAATGCAAGAAACTCTTCAACTGCCATTGGTGGTGAGCAATACAGTGAGCAGAGGAAAAACAGTGCAAAGTGTGAGGTTTGTTTCCGAGGATAAAATGAAGAAACTGAGGCCAGCACCAAAATAATCCAATGCAAGGGAATTTATTCAGGCTCCCGAGTGAGGTTCTGTGGTCCAGACAGGAGGGGCCGGAGAAGTCGCACAGACTCCTCTCAGACAGGGGGTTTTATAGGGAGTGAAACAGCTCGATTGGTTGTAGGAGAGCAAGACTGCTATTGGATAAGTTACAAGCCTTGACCTAGGACTTGGCCTGTTATTGGTGGGAATTACTTGGGCTATTTTTAGACAGGAGGTTTTTATAGGGAGTGAAACAGCTCGATTGGTTGTGGGAGAGCAAGACTGCTATTGGGTAAGTTACAAGCCTTGACCTAGGACTTGGCCTGTTATTGGTGGGAATTACTTGTCTGCTATTGGTTGTTAAAACTCGGCTGCTATTGGTTGTTAAGGCTTAGCTGCTATTGGGTATTAAGAAGCTATGGTTGCAGCAGCACCTTGTTTGCATACTGGGCTCCTTAAGGGAAGACCAGGCTGTGCCAGCAAGGGAGAGGGGAACATGCCTGAGCATGTCTGAGCTTGTTCAGGGCATGTCCGAGATTGCTCGGGGCTTGTATAAGGGGAAAAGGAGCGGAGTCGGGGGGAGGGTGCGTCTGAGCTTCCAGCAAGGCAACCGGCCTTACATAAAGTGTGAGCAGTATTACAGTACTAAAAGTTATTAGAAGGAAGATTAAAAATAATGCGGGTAATGAACATATTTAGGACAATGTAGTAGTTTCCCAGTTTTAAAAATGGCATAGAGTATTGAGTAGAGATCTGCATTAGGAATTAAGGTATTTGATTGCTATCTCTATATGACAAATAATGTCAAGGTGAAAAAAATCTTCAAACTTAGTATTATTTGTTTGTTGTTATTTTCTTTTCTGTCTCATTGGACACGGTCCCCCCAAGCTTCTTTTTCCAATTTAAATACTAATATGTATTATGTTTCATATTCCTTAGTGTTTTGTGTGTATCTCTCTTCCAACAATTTTGCTTCATGGAATTGGTCCCCTTGAGCCAGTGGCAGAGAGACTAGATAAAACATTAAGTGCCTTGTGCTATCTAATATCTATGTAGAAACCATGCCAGACAGTTCTAAAACACTTTCAGATACTTTTTCTATTTTACATTTTTGCTCCTTTCTCACTCTCTACTATCAAAGAAACATATCCCCTCTGGATAAAATGGGAAAATTAAGAGTTCAGTGAGAAAGTTAATATTTTCAGAAATCCTGGTTTTACTGGATAGCAATGGCATTTGCTAATATTTTTACTAATCCAGCCATTCTGAATGTTTCTCAATGTTAGTGAAACAATATGAAAATCAGAGGTAAGTAAAACTTATGGAAGTCTCTCCAATCGTAGCATTGAATCGTTACTTAACAACTCAACTTTTAATCAAAGTAACTAGGTGTTACACTTTGAAGCTTGACGTATTAAAATGTATAAAAAGGATTAGCATGTCCTATTATATCAGTTTATTAGTTCTCTAATAATCAAAAGCAGAAAATTACTATCTCTGTCTCTTTGTTTTTAATCAAATATAGCTATATAGTACTGTGCTTAAGAGAACAGATTTTAAGCCTAAATAGTCTGAGATTATACTTAATATTTGCTAGCCGCATGTATTAAGTTACATAATTTCTTTGAGCCTCAGCTCTTCATTTGGGAATAAGGATAAAAACTTACCAAGTATGTTATAAAGTCTAAATGAAATAAAGAAAAATAGTCCCTAGTTTAGAATAGATAATGCCTGTAGTAAATCACAACTACTATGAATATTTTCCCAAATTAATTTCTAGTAAAAGAAAAATAAATAATATAGCTATTCCTAGAGACTACTAAATGATGCATGATTTATGGAACACTTATTTATTAGTATTTCAATTAATTCTCAAAAACACCCTTGAGATTTCAACTCTGTTTTAAACAGAGAAAACTGAAGTTTAAAGAAATTAACTAATCCAAATCCACAAATCCATTAAATGTCTCATTTGTATCTGTCTAATGTTAAAGCCTGTATACTTTCTGTGATAATAAATTGGTTTTATACGTCACAAATAAGAAATTAATAGTGTGTTAATACCACAATTTTCTGTTGATTTATTTCCTTTTCCTATCTTGTTTAAATTATAAGTGGGCTAGTTAATGCACTGAAGGCATGAGCTTATGAGTGTTTATTTTCCAGAAACCTTTGCAGAAATCAGTGTTACTATTTATGAATTATTATTGTGATTTGGCGACATCTCTTTTCCTTTTGTTTCTATACACACTTGTATGAAGGTTGAGAATTAAAGCTGTCCATCATTATTGAAATGAAGAGATATAAATTATTTATATTTCTCTAGGGAAATAGTTGTCTATAATTACTATAACAACAATAAAAAACAAATATAATAAAATAATTATTTTGGTCACTCAATGAATTTTCCTGAAGAGCTTCTGTTTTATTCAGGCCTACAGCTGTTCTCAAAGTAACCCTTGTGTCATGGCCCACAGGCTGGAATGACTGAGTAGTAGCAAAGTGTATTTTAGTATAATTATAAAACGGAGCTGTGTATTGCCCACAACATTGAACCAAATAATTTTGTTTTTCATTAGTGCATTAACCTAAACTCAAAAAAAATCTTAAAATTGATAACATTAAAAAAAAAAGCCAGGATGATACGATTAACAGTTTTTGATGATACGCTCTGCGAAATTTTTTCAGTTATCTCTATTAAGGTGAAGAAGAAAGAACTGAGTAAACATAGAAATATTAAAAAACTAGATTTTCAAAGTATTTGCATTACTAAGGGAGGTCTCAACTCAGTGTAACAATACCTTATTAAAAAGTACACAGACACACAGACACGCACACGCATACACACACACACACACACACACACACACAGAGAGAGAGAGAGAGAGAGAGAGAGAAATAAAATGGAGCCAGTCTCTTATCTCAGTCTATTAAAGGCACATTCCTAGATCCTTCAAACTGATTTACTTTCTAATAGTCCCTTTCTTACATGTACATCAAATAACTACCAATATTTAACCTGGTTTACTTAAAGGATCGTCATTAATATTTACTTGATGGCAGGGCAAGATATGTGGTTATTTTAGAAAGCTCTGAAGATGCTTTGTTGCCATTTTATTTAATAAATATTAAACATCACTGTCAATTTTTATTTTAAATGACTCAAAGAATCTGTTGCAGGAATCTTTAGAAGACAAATAATTAATTTTGTTGAAATGGTGGAAGGAAATAAAAACTTAATGACCTAAGCCATATTCTCCCAGGAGAAAATGTGGATTTGTATTCAGATATAAAAGTCCAAGATGAGTTAAATGCTTGGAGCTATTCCTCATTATCTGTATAGTATGTCCAGAGATCTTTAGACTCTCTAGGAATCGCTTGCAACTGGTTAAACATTGAGGTTCAATCCTCTCAAAGGACTATGGATGCTGGTAAATTTTATCATGCTTATTTTATGTTGGCAAATGAACACAATTCATAAAACTTTCATAACATTTCTACATAAAAGCATAATACACCATACCCAGTTCTTGTTATTGGATCACATACTACTAGAGTTTCTTTAAGCTTTTCCATTTTCTTTGAAGACTAGATATAGAAGTGTCTATTTTTTGTGACGTCCCTCATGAACCCTTTAAATAACAAATTTTACCTTCCCTCACAGCTTTTCCTATGTTTCCTGACAGCTTTCATCTGAAGCAAAAGAATGAGTCATGGTATTGTTATTGACTAAAGAGTTAAAAATTAGCAGAGAATTTAAGAGAAAAAACAGATATACAAAAAAAGTTGAAATAAGGTGAATAATACAGTGCATTGATACATCATTCATTATGGACCAGCAATAATATAATATATATTTTTAAAAGCCTGAGTCTCTGACGTCAGTAAGTTGTTGAATAAACTTCAATCTTCAGATTAAATCTAAATCTTGTATATTTGATATGAATGTATTTTGTGACTTCAAAGTATTACAAAAAACTCATGCTTTTAATAAAAAATAAACTCTGATGAAATAAGAGTGATGTTGCTGGAGCTGGAGTAAAATAAATTGAAAGGATTAATGGTAAAAAAAATTTAAAGACAGTAATACGGAAATACTGATTCATGAAGTTTTCTTTAAACTTATGTCTCAATGAAGTGTTGTTCCCTTGACATATCTTAGGTTTAATAGTTAGTCAATACAGGAAATTTAATCCAAATATGTAAACACATCTACATGGTAAAATATGTAAGAAAATACATCTTGTAAAACAAAGATAAAAAACTAAGTAACATCGAGACTAGAATACCAGCATAAAGTAGCAAACTGCACTGATGGCATCATGAGATGCAATAACAAACTTAACATTAATCAATTAGTGAACTGGGTGAGTGGCTCTTTTAAACCTACCATAACTATACTAAATACTGGATTATGTTGAAATAGCTTTGAAGATAAGATACTCTTCTAACTCTCAAGAATGCATAGAGTAATGGAGGAGTTAACAGGAGATTTCAGCCTGTTGTAACTGTGATGAGTTGGGAAGTATGAGCATAAGATTTTCATAGAATACAACAATGGGCACTAAACCTAGTGTTGTAGAAATAAGGACAGAGATAATTTGGGATGTCATTATAATATATTACCCACAATGCTAGTGTGCTAGTATTATATATGTAAATATATATATATATATATACACATACACACATAAATACACATGCACATTTATATGTAATGTATATGCACATATAATTTACCGCAGGCTTCAAACACTTTCAGAAGGATTATTACTAATGAAAAGCAGAGAAAATAACAGGCTATGAGTAGCAATGTAGACAAGCTATAAACATCACAATGATCAAATCCTGGTTGAAGATAAGGGAAGTGGAGCATGTGTGTGTGTGTGTGTGCTTGTGTGCATGTGCACACGTGTGTCTGGTGGTGGTTATGTGGTGGAAGATGCAGATACACCATGGTGGGAGAGGTCAGCACCATGTGGACAAAGAAGAGCAAAGATTTACTTGCCTAGAATGCCTGACAGGTACCAGGCAACCCGGTGACTTTTTTCCTATTTTTGTTTTTGTTGTTATTATTGTTCTTATATGACTCTCTTGGTCCTGAATATAATTATTACTATTTATTTAAGACATAGCCTTTTGGACAGGACACCATCCCGTTCCCAAAGATTTTCAGCTCAATGGTTAGGAAATACTTTCTCCATAGAACAAAGCCTCATACAGGTTTCACTTTAGCATTTAGAAAAGTTATAAGTAAGTTTACATATTAAGTTATATAAAAGTTATTAAGTTAATATATATTAACTTAATGCTCACAATTCTATGAGATAGACTTCTATACAGTGAAAGAAACTATTTATAGGTGAGGATACTGAGACACAGAAGTGTTAAGTGATTTTCAGATGTAGTAAATAGATTGGATTCAGAACTAGATAGCCTCACTCTTTTCTATAGAAATGTTTATAATAATATCATTTGAACTTTATTTTTAAAAAGAAATAATTAAAACTTACTATTTCAAACTATGAATAAATAATTAAACAAATCTTGGAGAATACTTATCTATCATCTCTTTAACTGATGACATCCTTCTCAAATTAATAATGTTTTATTATTTATTTATTTCAACTAGAAAGCAAAATGGCTTCTATAAACATAAAAGTCATAAAATGACACATAGGTAGGCTGAAGTATCATGAAATATTGCAAGGGATTCACATGCAATAAACTTCAGTTTTGGGCTCTTTCAGCTTACATTATTCTATACTTCTTCCTTTCCTCTATTCCAAACATCTGAAGTTGTTCATGGCAATGGCTTAAGTTTTTCTGACTTCCAATAAAGTGGACATGGAAGTTGGAAAATCTGAAAATTCAGAGAAGTTAATTGATGGCATTAAGGTTAAATAAAATATGAAGACAAATCTCTAAAATTTTAAAACATCTTAGTTGGTAAGCAAAAACTTCAACTCAAGACATACACAGACCGAGTGGTTTTTCAGTATTTCCAAAGAACAAAGAGAAGGTTAAAAGTTGTTTAGGGGAGCTGGCAAATTTTTATTGGTAAGTGAAGGCATGAGTAAAACTATCCATAGGATCACAGCAGGTGATTTCAGCAGCTATTAGATAACACTGATTTCAGGTTACAGCAGGCAACTTCAGCAGTCAGGCTTACACAGAATTACATTGTTAGGGCAATGTTATGTGCCCTGTGTGCTTTTTCGCTCCTGGCATCTTGACCCTGTATTAGTTGGGTATGACAAAAATGACCCAACCCAATCCATACAATCAACTTTCACAATGGCTAAGGACAAAGCACTCACTTTAAAAAAGAAAACAAGTCCAGGCTTGGTGGCTCACACCTGTAATTCCAGCATTTTGGGATGGGTTGATCACCTGAGGTCAGGAGTTCGAGACCATCCAGGCCAACATGGCAAAACCCCATCTCTATTAAAAATATAAAATTTAGCCACGCATGGTGGCAGACACATGTAATCCCAGCTACTCAGGAGACTGAGGCAAGAGAATCGCTTGAACCCAGGAGACGGAGGTTGCAGTAAGCCGAGATCGTGCCACTGCACTCCAGCCTGGGCGACAGACTCCACCTCAAAAAAATAAATAAATAAAATAAATAAAGTATCTTCCCCATATTGAGAATTATCAAGGTAATCAAACTTTTACATAAACAGGAAACTTATATAGGGATTGGTGTAAGGACGCAAAGGTGGTTCTGATTAGGAAGGAAACTTATAGACATGTCTCTGAAAGATAACAGGTATTACATGAAGTCAGAAAAGTCTGGTTTCAAATTCCTCCTTACCACTTCCAACTGTGATACTAAACTTTTATTTTTAACCTGTCTAATGTAAAGAGTTTTCACCTGTAAAAGAGTGGAAATTAAAGGACCACTGTTGTTATCAGGTGGCATTAAGTTTCCCTTGAAGTAGAAATTGCATACTATGTCAGCCAAATTCCAGCTCCGTATTTGGATATTTGTTCATCCACAACTCTTCAAGTTTGTTCTTTGTGCTTTCTCCTATAGGTCTGGCAGGAAAAAAGTAATAAGCAACTGGAGAATAAGAAACCATACAGAAATACCAGAGTTTATCCTTCTGGGGTTGATAGATGACCCAGAGTTTCGGGTTGTGATCTTTGTCTTTCTGTTCATCACCTATATGCTCAGCATCACCAGGAACCTGACCATTATCACCCTAACTCTGCTGGATTCCCACCTGCAGACCCCCATGTATTTCTTTCTCAGAAATTTCTCCGTATTAGAAATTTTATTCACAACTGTCAGTATACCCAAATTTCTGGGTAACATTATTTCAGGAGATAAAACCATTTCCTTTAATAATTGCATAGCTCAGTTATTTTTTTTCATTCTCTTGGGAGTCACAGAGTTTTACCTTCTGGCTGCTATGTCCTATGACTGCTATGTGGCCATCTGTAAACCTCTGCATTACTTGAACATCATGAATCGAAGAGTCTGCACACTGCTTGTTTTTACTTCTTGGCTGGTTTCATTCTTAATCATATTCCCAGCACTCATGTTGCTCTTAAAGCTTGATTACTGTCGGTCTAATATTATTGACCATTTTACCTGTGATTATTTTCCCCTGCTGCAACTTGCTTGTTCAGACACAAAATTCCTAGAGGTGATGGGATTTTCTTGTGCTGTGTTTACTCTAATGTTCACATTGGCATTGATATTTCTGTCCTACATATACATCATCGGAACAATTTTGAGAATTCCCTCTACTAGTCAGAGGACAAAGGCCTTTTCCACATGTTCTTCCCACATGATTGTCATCTCCATTTCCTATGGCAGCTGCATTTTTATGTACATTAAACCCTCCGCAAAAGATAGAGTGTCCTTGAGCAAGGGAGTGGCAATACTAAACACCTCAGTAGCCCCCATGCTAAATCCCTTTATTTACAGCCTGAGAAATCAGCAAGTCAAGCAAGCTTTCATTAACATGGCAAGGAAGACTGTATTTTTCACAAGCACATGAAATGGTATGTCATGATGAATTAGTCAATAAAAAACAAAATTATTTTTAAAAATCCAGTTACATTTCAGGATGTGTCATTAGTTTTGATTATTTGAGTTTGGGAAAATATTAGTATTTCATAATTACAAATGCATTAATTGTTTTAAAATTCCTGAAAAATGAAACTTAAGTGAATTTAATATAATAAACTGTGTATTAAGTTGGTGAAGTAACCACCTGAACAGAATTATTCCAATTGGTTTTAAATACATCAATTGGTCTGTATTTCCATGTGAGATTTAATCTAAGGGCACAAAGAGAAGAGCTGAAAAAAAATCTGAAACTGTTCTCAGGAATGACATTGCGGGTGGCAGTGGCATCACTGTTATTCTTAACATTGATGAATAAAGTTATCAAGTTAATATATAAAAATTAAAATGTTATTAAATTATGAATAATAACATGATTGTTATGTGCAATGTGAGGAAAAGAAAAAAATTGAAAATTTACGCGATAGCCAGGATTCTCAATACGAGAGGAAGAAGACACAAATGGATGAAAGATAGAAGGGATCATGTAAAAATCGTGTAGTCCTAAATTTGAAAAATATTAACATGTTTTCATGATACAGGACCTAGAAAGAAATTATTTAGGTAGTGGGGGTAAGAGAGTCCTTGGCAAGGTTTCCCTTTTAATAAAAAGCAGCCCCCATGTCATTTCTTTTCTCACAAAGAGCAGCCTGAAAAATCAAGCTACAGACATAGAAACTCAGGCTGCATACCTGAACAGGTGAATGCCAGACACTGTGCCAATGGGAAAAGGCTACCTGCGGACCAGGCATATTAAACATGGCAGCCCCATCTTCCCTTTTGTTTGTCAACCACGTGTGCAGTAAAGAAGCAGGCAACATGGCCAGATACAGAACCCATCTGCATAATAAAAGATTAGGGTGGGGAGGCCAGCTTCTTTGTGCGCTATGCAAATGACACACATAGTCTGACCAATTTCTCATCCTCTATGTAAATCAGACATTGCTTCCTCGAGCTCATCTGTAAAACCCTGTGCATTTCACCATGAGGCCAGAAGACCCATTCAGGAGTCCCTCTCTCTGCAGGAGAGGGGGATTTTCTCTTTCACCTATTAAACCTCCACTCTTAATCTCATGCCTTATGTGTCCACATCCTTGATTTCCTTGATATGAGACAACAAACCCCAGGTATTACCCCAGACAAATAATGTTGTTTCATTAGTATGCACTTGTAAAGATTTTTTAAACAACCTGTTGTCCAAAGAATATTGTATGCTAAAAAAATAAGTTTGCTTTTCCTTTCCACTGAAAATACCTAGAAAAGATGATCAGCTTCATGGCAGTTATTATAACTGTCAGATTCTTATAGTTGATTTAATATTTTCCAATCAATGCAAAGAGGACTTTTTGGAGAAATGATTGATTCCAGATGTAATACAGGAATATATAAGTAAGATGAGCCTATAAAAATATATTACTTAAGAAGGAAGCAATCTAAAAGTATAATGTCCATTAGAGTCAGAAGCCAATTTGAAGACTTTCTCCCTGGCTAAATAACTTCAAAGAGATAGGGATGTTAATTTAAATCTTCCTTGAAATACATGTGTCAAACACTAACATGACCTAAAGCTAATACAAAATTGTGATTCTGACCGGGTGTGGTGGCTCATTCTGGTAATCTCAGCACTTTGGGAGCCGAGGTGGGTGGATTGTGAGGTCAGGAGATCGAGACCATCCTGGTCAACATGGTGAAACCCCAACTTTACTAAAAAAAAAAATACAAAAATTAGCTGGGTGTGGTGGCTAATGCTTGTAATCCCAGCTACCTGGGAGGCTGAGGCAGGAGAATCGTTTGAACCTGGGAGACGGAGATTGAAGTGAACCAAGATCGTGCCACTACACTCCAGCCTGGTGACAGAGTGAGGTTCTTTCTCAAAAAAAAAATGTGATTCTATGAGTTTATAATGATATCAACAAAAAGATACTGGAGAATCAATCTGGAATACCTAATGAAGAACAAAGTAAGCCTTTATCTGAGATTTTCTATATAATTTTAATAATGCACAAGGAATTGGTAAATGTTAGATTAAAAAGATAATCATTTTGTAGCACATAGTGAACAAATGAATCCAGCCTTTGGTCACCAATGAAACCACCACTACAGGATTATAACTGAGACAGTGAAGGAGGTCTGACCTAGCCAGTTCTGTTTTGCTTTTAACCTCTAGGCTGTCCTTGTTCATTCTGGGCAACTCAACTGACTTTGGGAGGAAATTAGTTTTCCAGAGCAGACCTGCTTCCCTGGGGATTAGACTGCCTTTTTAGGACTTACAAATTAGCCACAAGATTAACAATTATGTTTAGGAGTCATGAAGCAGGAGGCTACAGGATTCGGACCCTCTCTAAACTACTCCTAAGACAGTGCTTGAGATACTTTGCAGACCATGCACTTGATAGATCAGCGGGCACCACGCAGGTCTCTAAAGTGGCTCATCGGATCTTGTGGTCCCCACCCAGAAACTGACTCAGTGCAAGAAAACAGTTTCCACTCTCTGTGATTTCTTTGTTTGTTTTTTTTTTAATTTTATTTTTAATTGCATTTTAGGTTTGGGGATACATATGAAGAACATGCAATATTGTTGCATAGGTACACAGGTGGCAGTGTGATTTGTTGCCTTCCTCCGCTTCACCTATATCTGGCATTTCTCCCCATGCTATCTTTCCCCAACTCCCCACCCCCTACTGTCCCTCCCCTATTTCCCCCCCCAACAGACCCCAGCATATAGTGCTCCCCTCCCTGTGTCCATAT